>JABBCR010000364.1:14115000-14127676 GCA_014849445.1 Cercopithecus mona
ACAACCATGCCAGGCCAATTTCTGTATTTTTAGTAGAGATGGGATTTTGCCATGTTGGTCAGGCCAGTCTCACACTCCTGGCCTCAAGTGATCCTTCCACCTTGGACTCCAAAGGTGCTAGGATTACAGGCACGTACAACCATGCCAGGCCAATTTCTGTATTTTTAGTAGAGATGGGATTTTGCCATGTTGGTCAGGCCAGTCTCACACTCCTGGCCTCAAGTGATCCTTCCACCTTGGACTCCAAAGGTGCTAGGATTACAGGCACGTACAACCATGCCAGGCCAATTTCTGTATTTTTAGTAGAGGTGGGGTTTTGCTGTGTTCCCCAGGCTGATTTTAAACTCCTGGCCTCAAGCGATCTACCCACCTGCCTCCCAGAGTGTTAGGATTACAGGGGTGAGCTACTGCACCAGCCTAAAATATATTTAAAATTAAAACATAGATTGATATACATCTAAACTGGGAAGAGGCTGGGAGCGGTGGCTCACGCCTGTAATCCCAGCACTTTGGGAGGCCCAGATGGGCAGATCGCTTGAGTCCAGGAGTTTGAGACCAGCTTCTACAACATCGTGAGACCTCTCTCTACAAAAAGTCTAAAAATTATTTGGGCATAGTGGCACACCTGTAGTCCCAGGTACTTGGGAAGCTGAGGTGGGAGGATCACTTGAACTTGGAAGGTCAAGGCTGCCACGGTGAGCCATGAGCCGTGGTTATGCCACTCCAGCCTGGGTAACAGAGCAAGACTCTGCCTCAAAAAAGAAAATGACTCATCCTGTTGAGTTAACATTAATTTTGTGCATGTAATTATTTTTAAATATTTTATACTATTCAAGTAAATTGATTAAAGGGACAGAGTGCAGTGGTGTGATTAGAGTTCACTGCAGCTTCAAACTCCTATGCTCAAGTGGTCCTCTCACCTAAGCCCCTCAAGTAGCTTGGGCTAAAGACATGTTCCACCATGTCTGGCTAATTTTTTTGTAGTTTTAGTAGAGACGGGGTTTTACCATGTTAGCCAGGATGGCCAGCCAGGACGTCAGCATGTTGGCCAGTTTGGTCTCGAACTCCTGAGTGCTGGGATTACAGATGTGATCCACCTCGCCTGTTGTGTGTTTTATTCCATTTGTGTTTTTCTGAGTACAAGCTTTGTGATTGGTTGATTGGTTATTGTGTATAAAAGTTACGATCACTTCAACCAGAGGATACTGAGTAGAAAAAAAAACAACCATAAAATAATAAACCAGGCAAGGTGGCTCATGCCTGTGATCCCAGCACTTCTGAGGACTGAAGGAGGAGGATTGCTTCAGTCTAGGAGTTTGAGACCATCCTGGGCAGTGTGTGTGTGTTTGTGTGTGTGTGTGTGTATATATATATACAGTTTATACATATATATGTGTGTGTGTGTATATATATACAGTTTATACATATATATGTGTGTGTGTGTAAGGTTGCAGCTGGGCACTATGCTTTATGCCTGTAATCCCAGCACTTTGGGAGGCCCAGATGGGCAGATCGCTTGAGTCCAGGAGTTTGAGACCAGCTTCTACAACATCGTGAGACCTCTCTCTACAAAAAGTCTAAAAATTATTTGGGCATAGTGGCACACCTGTAGTCCCAGCTATTCAGGAGCCTGAGGTGGGAGGATCACTTGAACTTGGAAGGTCAAGGCTGCCACGGTGAGCCATGAGCCGTGGTTATGCCACTCCAGCCTGGGTAACAGAGCAAGACTCTGCCTCAAAAAAGAAAATGACTCATCCTGTTGAGTTAACATTAATTTTGTGCATGTAATTATTTTTAAATATTTTATACTATTCAAGTAAATTGATTAAAGGGACAGAGTGCAGTGGTGTGATTAGAGTTCACTGCAGCTTCAAACTCCTAGGCTCAAGTGGTCCTCTCACCTAAGCCCCTCAAGTAGCTTGGGCTAAAGACATGTTCCACCATGTCTGGCTAATTTTTTTTTTTCTAAAGAGGTGGGGTTTCACCGTGTTGGCCAGGCTGGTCTGAACTCCTGACCTCAATTGATCCACCCACCTCAGCCTCCCAAAGTGCTGGGATTACAGGCACGTACAACCATGCCAGGCCAATTTCTGTATTTTTAGTAGAGATGGGATTTTGCCATGTTGGTCAGGCCAGTCTCACACTCCTGGCCTCAAGTGATCCTTCCACCTTGGACTCCAAAGGTGCTAGGATTACAGGCATGAGCCACCATAAAATCTAAAACCCCACATTTTAATACTTGTTGATTAGTTTAATGACTAATTACAGTATTAAGGCACCCAGAATTTAATGATGTAGATGTTTTTCTCATTGCAGATTATGACTATATCTTATTTGTATGCTACTAGTTCAATAGTCATTTTGATGTTTTATATTCGTAACATAGTAGAATCTTAGTGGTAATAGGATTCAGTGTCTTTGGATGTTGTTGAAGTTTGAATTATAGCTTGTTTCTTTAAAATAACTCTATCTGAAGAAATATTTTAAAAGGATGAGTTATGATGTGTGTAAATCCTATTCCATTGCTGAAATGCAGTGTGGAACACAATGAACTGAACTCTTCCTTGACTGACAGATACCAGAGGTAGTAAAAATGGTATTGGAAAGGTTTGTACCTTTCCTTCTCAAGTATCTTATTTGTAATTTGACAGGGTGCGTAATATATGTAAATGATTCTTTGTTTTGAATTAGTTTTTAGTGGGCATGAAAGGCAAGGATGAAGCTATGGCCATTGGAGGCCACTGGTCTCCTTCGTTGGATGGACCAGACCCAGAAAAAGATCCCTCTGTGTTGATTAAGACTGCTATTCGTTGTTGTAAGGCTCTGACAGGCATTGATCTAAGTGTGTGCACACAATGGTAAGTACCAATTCATTTCTTGATTAGAAGTGTTTTACTAATAGTTTAGTAGTTGTTCTTGTCGATCAGCCTTTTCCCCTCGGCTTATTTTAGCAATCCTGGTCATGCAGGTAATCCCAAAGGAAAATCCCCATTTGTAGCTAAAGTTTATATTTGGTGCCAAAATGTTTTGGGGAAAAAGGATTAAGAACTAATCAAAATAAACTGAAAATTTAAATGTTTTGTTATGTTGTACTTTGGAAGTTGGATGTATGTTGAAAATACTTTTCATTTCATGCATAGCTGGAGAAGATCGTCAAGAGAGAACTTCATTTCATTATAATTCTTTTGTTATAAAATGATGTAGTTGCGATTATTTTTGTTCAGCCATATTTTCTCTTGAGGCTTATTTGTCCTGTGTATTTTAGTGTGTCTCTTGTGACTTAATTTGAGAATATTCTTTTTTAGCACATGAAATCTGAACAGCTATCCAGCTTCTTCAGGTATTCTCTAAAATATGGGTAGCTCTGTAATCAAACTTGAAAATGCCTTGGGGGAACATATTCTTCCTTTAACTTATTAAATATTGTACAAATGTACCAAAAGAGGAACTATGGCTTCTATAATTTTTTTTTCTTTAGACCAACCTCAAGTTCTTGCAGCAAAATTTCTTTACTTGATGTGCTACAAGTGAACTAGGGTCTTTAAAATGTATTTTAGAATTTTTTTTCCAACATGCTTCTTCCCTTGCAACAGGTACCGTTTTGCAGAGATTCGCTACCATCGCCCTGAGGAGACCCACAAGGGGCGTACAGTTCCAGCTCATGTGGAGACAGTGGTTTTATTTTTCCCGGATGTTTGGCATTGCCTTCCCACCCGCTCAGAGTGGGAAACCCTCTCCCGAGGATACAAGCAGCAGCTGGTCGAGAAGCTTCAGGGTGAACGCAAGGAGGCTGATGGAGAACAGGCACTGAACGCTAATCCCTTTTTCTATTTCCGCTTCTCACAGGCACAGGAACACAGGCACAAATGCACACCACACACTACATAACAAACACACATGGAGGAACATAACTGGTAACAGCGACTGGTAATCCAGCTTTCAGCAGTATAGTTGTATGTTCTTTTCTCTTAAAATTTCTGTCTATTATCCTAACTTTTAAGAGTGCTGAGACCTCAAAGGAAAATAAGTTGTGCTTAAATTGCACAGAATTTTGTTTTTATCATAGGTCTAGTTGCTGGAATCTGGGACCAGTTGTTGAACAAGATTCAGTATTAAGCCATTTTAAACATTTTGCCATTTTCTAAAATTTAAAAAATTTTCTTTTTCATGGTCATCAGTTCTAGTCATGGATATTTGAAATTGGACAACCACAAGTCTGAGAGATTTGAAATTTCAGGCTATGTGGCAACGTCTTTGGTACATTTCAAAGGTCTGACTAAATCAGTCTTTGGGTGGCTTGAAAATTGGGGCAAGATCACACACTGTGTGGTTTGTGGATACCGGCAGTGTTTGTGCATCCCTGATATCCTTTGTGTTGTAATTTATCACCCTTTTGTGTTTCACAGATCTGGCTTTGATTGGCTGATGAGTGTCTTTGTGATCAGTTAAAAGTGGTAGAATGTATGTACGTGGACTTGCCTAAATAATAACTTTAGGAGAAGACAATCTGAAACATTTGTGACCTTGCACAGATCAGCAACAGACTTTTAAAAATAAATTATTTTTATTTCAATGTTTCATAATAGTAAGTACATTCTTAACTTTGTATGTCAGGATGAAGAACAGAATGATGATGGTGAAACTAAAGATATATCTATACCTCCCCATGGTTCTCAACGTGATCCAAAGACAATGAAGGTAACTTTAATAAGGATGGATTTTACTTATCTTTTCAATTAAAAAATTTTTTGAGATGGAGTCTCGGTTTGTTGCCCAGGCTGGAGTGTAGTGGTATGATCTCGGCTCACTTCAGCCTCTGTCTCCTGGGTTCAATAGATTCTCTTGCCTCAGCCTCGTGAGTAGCTGGGATTACAGGTGCCCGCCACCGCGCCCGGCTAATTTTTGTATTTTTAGTAGAGGTGGGGTTTCACCGTGTTGGCCAGGCTGGTCTGAACTCCTGACCTCAATTGATCCACCCACCTCAGCCTCCCAAAGTGCTGGGATTACAGGTGCCCGCCACCGCGCCCGGCTAATTTTGTAGTTTTAGTAGAGATGGGATTTTGCCATGTTGGTCAGGCCAGTCTCACACTCCTGGCCTCAAGCGATCTACCCACCTGCCTCCCAGAGTGCTGGGATTACAGGCGCCTGCCACCATGCCTGGCTAATTTTTTTTTTTTTATCATAGGTCTAGTTTCTGGAATCTGGGAACAGTTGTTGAACAAGATTCAGTATTAAGCCATTTTAAACATTTTGCCATTTTCTAAAATTTAAAAAATTTTCTTTTTCATGGTCATCAGTTCTAGTCATGGATATTTGAAATTGGACAACCACAAGTCTGAGAGATTTGAAATTTCAGGCTATGTGGCAACGTCTTTGGTACATTTCAAAGGTCTGACTAAATCAGTCTTTGGGTGGCTTGAAAATTGGGGCAAGATCACACACTGTGTGGTTTGTGGATACCGGCAGTGTTTGTGCATCCCTGATATCCTTTGTGTTGTAATTTATCACCCTTTTGTGTTTCACAGATCTGGCTTTGATTGGCTGATGAGTGTCTTTGTGATCAGTTAAAAGTGGTAGAATGTATGTACGTGGACTTGCCTAAATAATAACTTTAGGAGAAGACAATCTGAAACATTTGTGACCTTGCACAGATCAGCAACAGACTTTTAAAAATAAATTATTTTTGTTTTACGGTTTCATAATAGTAATTACATTCTTAACTTTGTATGTCAGGATGAAGAAGAGAAGGATGATGGTGAAGCTAAAGAAATTTCTACACCTACCCATTGGTCTAAACTTGATCCAAAGACAATGAAGGTAACTTTAATAAGGATGGATTTTACTTATCTTTTTCAATTAAAAAAATTTTTTTTGAGATGGAGTCTCGGTTTGTTGCCCAGGCTGGAGTGTAGTGGTATGATCTCGGCTCACTTCAGCCTCTGTCTCCTGGGTTCAATAGATTCTCTTGCCTCAGCCTCGTGAGTAGCTGGGATTACAGGTGCCCCGCCACCGCGCCCGGCTAATTTTTGTAGTTTTAGTAGAGACGGGGTTTTACCATGTTAGCCAGGATGGCCAGCCAGGACGTCAGCATGTTGGCCAGTTTGGTCTCGAACTCCTGAGTGCTGGGATTACAGGCACGTACAACCATGCCAGGCCAATTTCTGTATTTTTAGTAGAGATGGGATTTTGCCATGTTGGTCAGGCCAGTCTCACACTCCTGGCCTCAAGCGATCTACCCACCCCTGCCTCCCAGAGTGTTAGGATTACAGGGGTGAGCTACTGCACCCAGCCTAAAATATATTTAAAATTAAAACATAGATTGATATACATCTAAACTGGGAAGAGGCTGGGAGCGGTGGCTCACGCCTCTAATTGCAGCACTTTGAGAGGCATAGATGGGCAGATCGCTTGAGTCCAGGAGTTTGAGACCATCCTGGGCAGTGTGTGTGTGTTTGTGTGTGTGTGTGTGTATATATATATACAGTTTATACATATATATGTGTGTGTGTGTGTGTGTATATATTTATTTATTTATTTATTTATTTATTTTGAGACAGAGTCTTGCTTTGTCATCCAGGCTGGAGTGCAGTGGCACGATCTCAACCTCTGCCTCCCGGGTTCAAGAGATTCTTGTGCCTCAGCCTCCCTAGTAGCTGGGACTACAGGCCTTGTGCCACCATGCCCAACTAATTTTTGTATTTTTAGTAGAGGTGGGGTTTCACCGTGTTGGCCAGGCTGGTCTGAACTCCTGACCTCAATTGATCCACCCACCTCAGCCTCCCCAAGTCCTGGGATTACAGATGTGATCCACCTCGCCTGTTGTGTGTTTTATTCCATTTGTGTTTTTCTGAGTACAAGCTTTGTGATTGGTTGATTGGTTGTGTGTATAAAAGTTACGATCACTTCAACCAGAGGATACTGAGTAGAAAAAAAAAAAACAACCATAAAATAATAAACCAGGCAAGGTGGCTCATGCCTGTGATCCCAGCACTTCTGGGGACTGAAGGAGGAGGATTGCTTCAGTCTAGGAGTTTGAGACCAGCTTCTACAACATCGTGAGACCCTCTCTCTACAAAAAGTCTAAAAAATTATTTGGGCATAGTGGCACACACCTGTAGTCCCAGCTACTTGGGAAGCTGAGGTGGGAGGATTGCTTGAGCCTGGAATCTGGAGCCTGCAGTGAACTATGATTGTGCCACTGTACTCCAGTTTAGGCAACAAAATGAAATTTTGTTTAAAAATACGTGTGCGTGGCCGGGCGCGGTGGCTCAAGCCTGTAATCCCAGCACTTTGGGAGGCCGAGACGGGCAGATCACGAGGTCAGGAGATCGAGACCATCCTGGCTAACCCGGTGAAACCCTGCCTCTACTTAAAAAAATACAAAAAACTAGCCGGGCGAGGTGGCGGGCGCCTGTAGTCCCAGCTACTCCGGAGGCTGAGGCAGGAGAATGGCGTGAACCCGGGAGGCGGAGCTTGCAGTGAGCTGAGATCCGGCCACTGCACTCCAGCCTGGGCGACAGAGCGAGACTCCGTCTCAAAAAAAAAAAAAAAAAAAATATGTGTGCGTATGTGTGTGTGTAAGGTTGCAGCTGGGCACTATGCTTTATGCCTGTAATCCCAGCACTTTGGGAGGCCCAGATGGGCAGATTGCTACAGCCCAGTAGTTCAAGATCAGCCCTGGCAACATACTGAGACTCTATCTCTACCAAAAAAAAAAATTAGCCAAGCATGGTGATGCATGCCTATAGTCCCACCTACTCAGGAGCCTGAGGTGGGAGGATCACTTGAACTTGGAAGGTCAAGGCTGCCACGGTGAGCCATGAGCCGTGGTTATGCCACTCCAGCCTGGGTAACAGAGCAAGACTCTGCCTCAAAAAAAAGAAAATGACTCATCCTGTTGAGTTAACATTAATTTTGTGCATGTAATTATTTTTAAATATTTTATACTATTCAAGTAAATTGATTAAAGGGACAGAGTGCAGTGGTGTCATTAGAGTTCACTGCAGCTTCAAACTCCTATGCTCAAGTGGTCCTCTCACCTAAGCCCCTCAAGTAGCTTGGGCTAAAGACATGTTCCACCATGTCTGGCTAATTTTTTCTTTTTTTTTTCTAAAGAGGTGGGGTTTTGCTGTGTTCCCCAGGCTGATTTTAAACTCCTGGCCTCAAGTGATCCTTCCACCTTGGACTCCAAAGGTGCTAGGATTACAGGCACGAGCCACCATTTCCTGCTGGTATTACTCCTGTATTGGACATTTGTTTATTTACTTACTTTTAGAGACAAGGTCTCTGTCGCCATGGCTGGAGTGCAGTGCATAGTTCACTAGAACCTTAAACTCCTGGGCTCAAGCAGTCTTCCCATCTCAGCCTCCCAAGTGGTTAGGACTACAGGCATTCACTACCACACCTGGCTAATTTATGAGACATTTAGACTCTTCACTTTTTTGGAGAGAGGAAATAAGTAAATCTAGTTTTGTGGGTTTTTTCCCCCTTCTATTTAGGATGTTTCCTTAGGGTAGACAGCCAGAAATGAGAACTTCTGGGTCAAAGAACATTGAAAAAAATGTTTACGCATGTTAATATGTTTTATTTTCCAAAAATATGCTATCATTTTGCATTTTCACAAGTGTTGTGTGAGCTGTACAAATGTTCTTTTCACTACATTTGTAAAGTCACACAAAAGGCTGGGCGTGGTGGTGGCTCACGCTTATAATCCTAGCACTTTTGGAGGCCAAGGCAGGCTGATCGCGAGGTCAGGAGTTCAAGACCAACCTGACCAACATGGGGAAACCCCGTCACTACTAAAAGTACAAAAATTAGTTGGGTGTGGTGGTGAGCATCTGTAATCCCAGCTACTTGGGGGACTGAGACAGGAGAATCGCTTGAACCTGGGAGGCAGAGCTTGCGGTGAGCCGAGATCACACCACTGCATTCCAGCCTGGGCAACAGAGTGAGACGCCGTTTCAAAGGAAAAAAAACCCACAAAAGATAATTGTTAATTGTAGCTAGTGTGTTTCCTATTTCAATATCCACCCCCCCTTTTTTTTCCTGTGTTTTCATGCTCCATATATTCAGGTAAATGACCTCCGAAAAGAATTAGAAAGTCGAGCTCTTAGTTCCAAAGGATTAAAATCCCAGTTAATAGCCCGACTGACAAAACAGCTTAAAGTAGAGGAACAAAAAGAAGAACAGAAGGAGTTAGAGAAATCTGAAAAAGAAGAGGATGAGGAGGATGATAGGAAATCTGAAGACGATAAAGAGGTATGTACTCAATCTATTATTACGCTCTGTGGTATTAATATTCATGTATAGGGTGTTCTTGGAATACATGAGTTAAGATTATGTGTGTGTATGCTTTTATTTATTTGTTTTATTTTGGCTTTTTTTTTTTGAGACTGAGTCTTGTTCTGTTTCCCAGGCTAGAATGCAGTGGAGTGATCTCTGCTCACTGCAACCTCCACATCCCAGGTTCAAGCTATTCTTCTGCCTCAACCTCCCGAGTAGCTGAGATTACAGGCACCCGCCCCTATGCCCGGCTATTTTTTTGTATTTTTGGTAGAGACAGGGTTTCACCATGTTGGCCAGGCTAGTCTCAAACTCCTGACCTTGTGATTCGCCTGCCTCCGCCTCACAAAGTGCTGGGATTACATGCGTGAACCCCCGCGCCCAGCTATTTATTTTCCGAGACAGGGTTTCGCTCTTGTTGCCCAGAAGGGAGTGCAGTGGCACAATCTCGGCTCATCACAACCTCCACCTCCTGGGTTCAAGCAATTCTCCTGCCTCAGCCTCCCAAGTAGCTGGGATTACAGGCATACACCGCCACGCCTGGCTAATTTTGCATTTTTAGTAGAGATGGTGTTTTTCCGTGTTGGTTAGGCTGTTCTCGAACTCCTGACCTCAGGTGATCTGCCTCTCTCAGCTTCTCAGAGTGCTGAGGTTACAGGCATGAGCCACTGTGCCCGGCCGTGTGTATGCTTTTATTAAGGTGCAATTTACTTATAATAAAATTCAACCTTTTTTGTGAATAGTTCTGTGAGTTTTTACAAATGCATATAGGTATATAACCACCACCAATACCACAATGAAGATACAAAACATTTCTAGGTAAATGGCTCAGAAATTGAGTTCTAGTGAAGTGCTTATTCCAGAATCTGTGTGCTTCTAAAACAGTATGTTTGACTGAATCAAACCTTGAGACTCAGACTATTTATTCAAGCTGTTTTATGCTTCCGTTTTTTGTCCAGTAGAATAACTCCTGGATACATAAGCCTGTTACTTTGTTTTCTGAATTTGAAATACAGGCATCTCAGAAGTGTGTTTTAGCACCAGTAATTGGATAAGCCATATAATCAGTTTCTAAATCTTATACATTATAAAGTACAAATCATTATTTATGAAGAATTCCTTCCAGAAATATTTACTCTAAATCTGCTTGTGATTTAGTGGTCCTCTCACCTAAGCCTGGGTGACAGAGCAAGACCCTCTGAGAAAACAGATAAATCTAGAATGAAATTTTCTTTTTTAAATTTTTTATTTTATTATTTTTTTTTAGAATATGAAAAATTCTCAGCTCTCCTAAACTTTTCAAAAAATGGTCCATATAATGAAAGATGAAAGAAAGAAATGGTTAAAGGGATCTCTTAGATTAAAGGAGGCTAATGAGACATAACAACCAAATAACTAAGTGAAACCTGACTAGATCCTGGATAGGTGAAAATAAAAGTCGTAGAGAGTATTTTTGGGACAGTTGGAGAAATTTGATTATGGATATGGATGTGACACTAGATAATATTAAAGCAGTGTTAAATTTCTTGAATGTGATAATGGTTTTGTAATTTTGTAGGATAGTTACCTTGTTCTTAGGTGACTTGTGATTTCTTATTTTTTTATGTATTTATTTTTATTTTTTAATTTTATTTATTTATGGCTGGGCGCTTTGGGTCATGCCTGTAATCCCAGCACTTTGGGAGGCCGAGACAGGCGGATCACAAGGTCAAGAGATCGAGACCATCCTGGCTAACACGGTGAAACCCCGTCTCTACTAAAAATACAAAAATTAGCCGGGCAAGGTGGTGGGCGCCTGTAGTCCCAGCTACATGGGAGGCTGAGGCAGGAGAATGGCGTGAACTTGGGAGGCGGAGCTTGCAGTGAGTGGCAGTCGCACCACTGCACTCCAGCCTGGGTGACAGAGTGAGACTCCGTCTCAAAAAAAAAATTATTTATTTATTTATTTATTTATTTATTTATTTATTTATTTTTGAGACGAAGTCTCACTCTGTTGCCAGGTTGGAGTGCAGTGGCACAATCTCGGCTCACAGCAACCTCTGCCTCCTGGGTTGAAGCTGTTCTTCTGCCTCAGCCTCCCGAGTAGCTGGGACTGCAGGCACCCACTACCACACCCAGCTAATTTTTGTATTTTTAGTAGAGATGGGGTTTCGTCATGTTGGCCAGGATGGTCTCGATCTCTTGACCTCATGATCCACCCGCCTCAGCCTCCCAAAGTGCTGCTATTACAGGCTGATATTGCACTGCTCTTGGCCTTATTTTTATTTTTTGAGACAGAGTCTCTCTCTGTTGCCCAGGCTGCAGTGGAGTGGCACGATCTCAGCTCGGTGCAACTGCTGCCTCCTGGGTTCAAGCAATTCTTGTACCTCAGCCTCCTGAGGAGCTGGGATTACAGGCGCCTGCCACCAGGCATGGCTAATTTTTGTATTTTTAGTAGAGATTGGGTTTCGCCATGTTAGCCAGGCTGGTCTGAAATTCCTGATCTCAGATGATCCACCCACCTTGGCCTGCCGAAGTGCTGGGATTACAGTTGTGAGCCACCGTGCTCGGCCCTCAATGAGTTATTTTCATGATGAAATTGTCCCAGAGTTGGACAGTGGAAGTTCTTTCAAGCTATGTGCCCTTTTGACATATCTTTATCACTTTTTGAGGACTTCTTTACTTACTAGCGTTTTAAAGCATTTCAATTTTGTTTTGTGCTATCCTTGTCCTAGTTCAGGAATCTGTCATTTCCCCCAGGAAGTCCTGGTTCCTTTTTAGTGAAGAGTGGTATTTAGAAGCCAAGATATGCTCATTGCAATTAGGTTGCTGCTCCCAACCCCCTTCAGTGAACAGAGATACGGAAGATATGTAGATAAATAGATAACACTTACCAATATTTAAATCTATATGTATTTCTATATCTTACGCATATTGAAAGCTGTGAATTTACACAGATGCCTCTAATTCTTCCAATGATCTGACTCTCTACCCTGTGCTATCTCTGCATGGATTACTCTCCTTGCTCCATCTGGATTTCAGTATTTAGTAATGAAGGAACTCATCATCAATGGGCAGTTGTGGCTCCACCACCCTGCCAGCCTCCATCTCCTGTGTAGACATCTACATTCCTTGAAAAGAGTGCTTTAGGCCGGGTGCGGTGTCTCAAGCCTGTAATCCCAGCACTTTGGGAGGCCGAAACGGGGGATCACGAGGTCAGGAGATCGAGACCATCCTGGCGAACATGGTGAAACCCCGTCTCTACTAAAAAAATACAAAAAGCTAGCCAGGCGAGGTGGCGGGTGCCTGTACTCAGGAGGCTGAGGCAGGAGAATGGTGTAAACCTGGGAGGTGGAGCTTGCAGTGAGCTGAGATCCAGCCACTGCACTCCAGCCTGGGCAACAGAGCAAGACCC
>JABBCR010001571.1:0-47918 GCA_014849445.1 Cercopithecus mona
CCCAAGCAAGCGCCATCTATGTTAAAATTTTCTTGAAAATTTACTAAAATTATTTCTCACATATTTTAATCATTAATTATACAATTTAATAACAGTAAGTTATATGAAATAACTTGCCAGATTTTTGTTGCATTTTAAAAAAATTTTTTTACATGCACCCAATGATTTGCTTGTTACATTTTTGAAGATAGATTATTAAATTCCCAGTTTAATTTTTTTTCAAAAGTCTGATTTCACATCTTATCTATCTTGTTATAATTTTCTAATGATAGCTAAGATCTTGACTCCATTATGTTGGAAAATCAATCGCAAACATGTCGATTTAAAATTGACTACAGGGAACACACCAAGTTTAATAAAATTTATAATTTTGCTTTTAAGCATGTAGGTTTTGAGGAAATCAAGTCTTAGGGCAATTTTATTTGTCTCAATCTCATAAAGCTATATTTAGCATACAGTATTTCTAAAAGGGTGTTCTAATTAAGCAATACATTCTTTTATTAAGGTTCACTTATTACTTTCTTTATTACTCCATATTTTGTAGGCTTATGCTAAATAATTAATTTCCATTTGATTATAAATAGTAAGGTATCACAGAATTAGTTAACTTCAAGAAAAGTGTAAACCAACAAAGAAAAAATTATGTTTGGGGCAATAAACTCACTTAATACCTGCTAACTTGTTAGCATATGAAAACTCAACAACTGACAATTTGGATTTCTAAGACAATGACCATATATGTGGTAATTTTTTGGATATCTATACATTTAAAATATGAGAGACAGAGAAACATCTTAAATAACCTAAATAATAAAATTGTAGCTATGAAGAAGGCATATTCATGAAATTCTTGGTATTGTTTTATACCACTAGTTCACACACACACACACACACACACACAAAGGTGTGTGTACATCTTTTGAATTAATTTTATTAGGGTATAATAGATATATAATAACATATTTATTTTAAGCTATCAATTCAATATTTTGACACATATATTCACTTGTATGAATATTACCCATATAAAGTTTTAGAATGTTTTTAGAGACTCAAAAATTTCCTCCTGCTCAGTCTATGGTCATCTCTCACGCACCCCACCTTCTAGGCAACCACTGACATATTTTCTGTCAGTATAATTTAGTGTTTTTCTGTCTTAGCATTTGTTTAGCTTATTGGATCTGTGAGTTTAGGTTTTCATCTAATATGGAACTGTAGCTGTCAACTGTGTCAGTAATCATTAGTTTCATCATCAGTTTCATTTTACAGATGATGAAGTTAAGATACCAGGTTTTTAAGTAGGTTGGCTGAAACTGTGACTGGTTAGAATAAAAGTCAATTTCAATAGCTAAGTTTTCTAACTTTTTGGCCAGAACTTTGTCATCTTTGATACTCTGAATGCATCAAAAGCAACAAAAAACACAATTTAATGAAAACATCACAGTAATGATTTCTTCCTATGCTATACTAAGTGCTTAAGAAATACAACAAAGTTTTTTATTCTCTATTTTATATTTTTAAGAAAATGTCTTTATCTCCTGAACCTACCTTTCGAATAGAAGTTGGGATTTCAAATATTAATCATAAATATTTTTGTTCTACCAACTTGGACTACAGAGTTACTCATAATTCAGGTGAAAATTGACTTCAGTGCATGAGAATAGTCATTTATTTTTATGAAAAACTCATCTATTTTAAATCAGGCAGAGGTTAACTGTCTTTTGTTTACATGTTTTATAGATGAATCAAATAATTCTCATTTCTTGCCAAATTCTACAATTTTAGAGTAAGTAATTATATGTCTCTTCCACTTAGCTCTTTTAGTTATCAGAATAACAGCCAATTTTGTGAGAAGGCAATTTTGCGTAAGTTGAAATTGATGCTTAAAATGTACTTCTGTCTTAAAATCAGAATATGAGTGGCAATGAAACATTTTAAAATATGTTAACACTGAAGATAACACACATAAAAGAAAAGTCTGAATGCGACAATGTGCAAAATGCGAACATACAAAATTACTTTTTACTACTAAGGTATCAAGTAAATAGTTCTGAAATAGTAGAGATAAAATTTTGAGTTTTTATGTAGCAATAATTAGATAAGAAGCACGATGCATTTTGCTTCACTGGTATACTTTTTCTTACATGGAAAAATATTTTTCTCCTATTTTTTCTCATCTGGTCATCAGAACTGAGTTTGGAGTAAAAATATATAAACTTGATCAAAAGAGTGTATACTCTGTCTGAGAGAGAGAGAGGGAGAAAGGGAGAGAGAGAAAAAATCTCTACTCTGTCCCATGGCATGTGCTGGGCTTGGGTACATTGAAAGGCAAAAATCTCTTCGGACATCTAAGGTAATATATCCTGTGGGGGAAATACAAAGAATATTGGAATAGAAGCAAATAATCAAATTGTTTTTTGAATGGAGGAATAGAAAGCTGAGACCTTAAAATGCGTAAGATTTAGCAAGGTGAAGAATGAAGACAAATACATTCCAGGTAGTGGCTGACCCCAAACCTTCTTCACCAGAACTTGGAGAAGGGCATAGATCTCCCAGAAACATAGGCATCCACATGAAAATGACAATCATAAATAAATATACTTATCTGGAACTTGGAGGACGTCATGGAAAAATATATCTGTAAATCGGGTAATTAGCCTCTAGTTTGTATTAGGATCCATGGAAATGTTCTAAGATTTCTTCAGCGAAAAAGAATACCCAGTCCCGATTTCTGAGGAATTTCAACAATTTACAAGACAACTAGAGTAAAAGGGGCCAGCACAGGTGTCTGAAAAGGAGGGGCAGAGATAGGGGAGAAAGCCTATAGTTTTAGTGCGAGAGGAAAATAAGAAGGGAAGGAGAATGCGAAGAGGAAGTACTTTTTTAAAGTAGGAGTTTAGCCGGGCATGGTGGCGCTTGCCTGTAGTCCCAGCTACTCGGGAGGTTGAGGCAGGAGAATCCCTTGAACCTGGGCGGGTGGAGGTTGCAGTGAGCCGAGATCACACCACTGCACTTCCAGCTTGGGCAACAGAGTGAGACTTTGTCTCAAAAGTAAGTAAGTAAGTAAATAAATAAATAAATTAGACTTAGTAAGTCGGAAGGTCAGAAAATGTTAATAAGTATAGTTTTGTTTAAGATAAGTTAAATGATAATTCTGTTTAAGTGCCATAGTAAGATTGGAATTGATTCAGAGGAATAAGGTGACAAAGTGGAGACATTATGGAACACAAGACTTTTAGGAAGATTATATGTTGACGGCAGAAACTGGATATAGTGTTACGACAGCTTGCATTCCTTTATGAAGAGAAATATTACTACATGCCAACAAGCTGGGAGACTGAGGAAACAGGACTGAATCGGCGAGAGCAGGAGGAAGTGATTCACGAACAGCAGCTCCTGAAAAGGTGGGACGAACACAAGTGGCGAGTTTTATCTTGTGCAGGAGGAGAAACAAATTAGAGGATTAGGCACATTTTTGTATTTAGTAGGGGCACACTCATTTTTATTTGATGAAAGATAATTTATTACATGAAATGTAAGACAAGGTCATAAGCTGCAGACAAAGGTAAATCGGATCATTTTTGCAGAGAACCTATAAAATAGCTACAGAGGGTAATGTTTGTTCCTTTGGCTTTGCTAAAACCTGGTACTTAACACATTTCAGATACGAATAGCAGCCATTTATTATTTGCTTCAGATGTGGTGTAGGAGGAGGATGGAATTGAATAGAATGTTAGGGAGAGTTTTAGATATGTCCTCTTCTTCGGAAAGGAAACGAATGCTGAAATCACAGAAGTGTAATAGAGTAGCTTCTGTCTTACTCTTTTTTTCACTTTTGGAATTCTGCTGCAAAGAAATGCATGTAGATGTGAATTCACACAAAATATCTAAGAGCATTGCATATAAGCAAGGACATTTACATAATTCTTGTGATATTTATATAGATGAGCAGCCAGCTATTTCCCACCAACACGGATAATAACAAAGATACTAAAATATTAAATAGTAAGTTATTGTTATGCTGAATGCCATATAGTCTTAGAATCATTTTCCTTAAAAGGATCTCTGGGTGCTACACTATTTCACACTCACATATTTGTGCTTTTTCAATAATAGGATCACTTTTAGAAAACAGAACAGCACGTTGTCCTTTGAAATATCCCATTGGTGCCTAGTGTTTTTTCATCAACCACACACTATTGGCTTTTTCATGGATATTTTTGGCCTAAAAAATAATGAACAGGTGGTGTTGTGGTAAGAAGTCATGTGGGTGTTAACATGGCATCGCTTCCTTTTTGCACAAGAGAAAGCCTTTTCAGAATTCAGACTGCCAATCTACTCAGTTGGCACCTGCAGCCTAAACTGGAATATCATTTGAGCGCAGGCATGTTGCCATCATAACAGATGGTTATGAGTGTTGACAGCCAAGTGATCATGTATGTACATCGGTTGTGGGTGTTTTAAGCAAGCTGCTCATTTAAGAAGGTCAAATAGCAGTCTGTCCAGAGCTACCACAAGCAATATTAAGCAGGATGACGATCTCTCACATTCTATCAATTGTTCTTACTTCATGCAGGCTGAAATGTTCATATTGAAATCAACAGAACCCATTTGCATAGCCGATGCCCCAAATCTGAAATAAATAAAATGATTAACTGTCATAGTGTAAAAGGGGCCAGCACAGGTGTCTGAAAAGGAGGGGCAGAGATAGGGGAGAAAGCCTATAGTTTTAGTGCGAGAGGAAAATAAAGAAGGGAAGGAGAATGCGAAGAGGAAGTACTTTTTTAAAGTAGGAGTTTAGCCGGGCGTGGTGGCGCGTGCCTGTAGTCCCAGCTACTCGGGAGGCTGAGGCAGGAGAATCCCTTGAACCTGGGCGGGTGGAGGTTGCAGTGAGCCGAGATCACACCACTGCACTCCAGCTTGGGCAACAGAGTGAGACTCGGTCTCAAAAGTAAATAAATAAATAAATAAATAAATAAATAAATTAGACTTAGTAAGTCGGAAGGCCAGAAAATGTTAATACGTATAGTTTTGTTTAAGATAAGTTAAATGATAATTCTGTTTAAGTGCCATAGTAAGACTGGAATTGATTCAGAGGAATAAGGTGACAAAGTGGAGACATTATGGAACACAAGACTTTTAGGAAGATTATATGTTGACGGCAGAAACTGGATATAGTGTTACGACAGCTTGCATTCCTTTATGAAGAGAAATATTATTGCATGCCAACAAGCTGGGAGACTGAGGAAACAGGACTGAATTGGCGAGAGCAGGAGGAAGTGATTCACGAACAGCAGCTCCTGAAAAGGTGGGACGAACACAAGTGGCGAGTTTTATCTTGTGCAGGAGGAGAAACAAATTAGAGGATTAGGCACATTTTTGTATTTAGTAGGGGCCCACTCATTTTTATTTGATGAAAGATAATTTATTACATGAAATGTAAGACAAGGTCATAAGCTGCAGACAAAGGTAAATCGGATCATTTTTGCAGAGAACCTATAAAATAGCTACAGAGGGTAATGTTTGTTCCTTTGGCTTTGCTAAAACCTGGTACTTAACACATTTCAGATACGAATAGCAGCCATTTATTATTTGCTTCAGATGTGGTGTAGGAGGAGGATGGAATTGAATAGAATGTTAGGGAGAGTTTTAGATATGTCCTCTTCTTCGGAAAGGAAACGAATGCTGAAATCACAGAAGTGTAATAGAGTAGCTTCTGTCTTACTCTTTTTTTCACTTTTGGAATTCTGCTGCAAAGAAATGCATGTAGATGTGAATTCACACAAAATATCTACGAGCATTGCATATAAGCAAGGACATTTACATAATTCTTGTGATATTTATATAGATGAGCAGCCAGCTATTTCCCACCAACACGGATAATAACAAAGATACTAAAATATTAAATAGTAAGTTATTGTTATGCTGAATGCCATATAGTCTTAGAATCATTTTCCTTAAAAGGATCTCTGGGTGCTACACTATTTCACACTCACATATTTGTGCTTTTTCAATAATAGGATCACTTTTAGAAAACAGAACAGCACGTTGTCCTTTGAAATATCCCATTGGTGCCTAGTGTTTTTTCATCAACCACACACTATTGGCTTTTTCATGGATATTTTTGGCCTAAAAAATAATGAACAGGTGGTGTTGTGGTAAGAAGTCATGTGGGTGTTAACATGGCATCGCTTCCTTTTTGCACAAGAGAAAGCCTTTTCAGAATTCAGACTGCCAATCTACTCAGTTGGCACCTGCAGCCTAAACTGGAATATCATTTGAGCGCAGGCATGTTGCCATCATAACAGATGGTTATGAGTGTTGACAGCCAAGTGATCATGTATGTACATCGGTTGTGGGTGTTTTAAGCAAGCTGCTCATTTAAGAAGGTCAAATAGCAGTCTGTCCAGAGCTACCACAAGCAATATTAAGCAGGATGACGATCTCTCACATTCTATCAATTGTTCTTACTTCATGCAGGCTGAAATGTTCATATTGAAATCAACAGAACCCATTTGCATAGCCGATGCCCCAAATCTGAAATAAATAAAATGATTAACTGTCATAGTGATAAAGAAGACTTCCAAGTCACATAAAGTGAGTTGGAGTTGTGGTAAATGACATGTAATATATTCTTTTTAAGTAGGATGCTTGGTCTGCTAAATTTATCCCCAGATAGCCCTAAAGTTTCCACTAAACTGACCTGGCTAATTATTTATTAATGTTATAAAATCAGCATATTATTACAACACTGTAGACCATCTACAATGTATTCTGCCAGGTTTTTTCCCCCTAAGTAAGCTAAATCTAAATACAGCCAATCTAAAATAGCACATATTAGTCATCAAACTTTCAATGAATTATTTTTTAAGTCATGAGACACACAAAAATGTATGACCTCTAATAACTTACTTCAAGTTTGTTCAACCCACAATATTTTTATGAAAGAATAAATAAATGAACACCAGTATGTGTGGTTGACTTTCCTAAAATGCTCCCTCCACCTATCCCCCTTTATCCCCAAGTCGTGACATTTGTATTATCATATAATCTCTTCCCTTTGAGTACAGACAGGAGCTGTGATGTAATCTAATCCGTAGAATATGGCAAAGGCGATGTCATTGTTGCTTCCATTAGCACATTATATGTCATTGCAACTTCCTTCTTGCTCATACCTCAGTTTTTTGCCTTTTTGTTTCTAATGTTTGCAGGAAGCAAATGACCATGAAAGAGAGGCCTGTGTCGTAAGGAATTGAGCACTTCTGTCCAACAGCCAGCTGGGAAATGGGGGGACCACTGGTTGATAGACAGCAAAATATGAGTCTCTCACACCAGAATATTTTAAGGGACTGAGTCTCACCAACAACCATGTGAGGTTGGAAGCCGATCCTTCTCAAGATCTTAGATGAACCCGCAGCCCTGACTGACACCTTGATTGCAGATATGTCTGAGATCCTGAAGCAGAATAGCAAGCTAATTCATGCCTACATTCCTGACCCTCAGAAATTAAAATAACTAATGTGTCTTGATTTAAGCCACTGAGTTTGTGGAAATTTTGTTATGCAGCAGTATTAAGCAGAATGACGATCTCTCACATTCTATCAGTGTTCTTAACTTCATGTAGCAATTCATAACTGATTTGATTTTTTAGTTAATTAAAAATTCAGGTAATAAAGGAATCTGTGTTGATTAGAAAAAGCAAAGACATTTGCATAGAGGAGACGGTCTCTTAAATGATATTATAGGTGTCGTCTACATCCCTAGAAGACAGGAGTAAGTATGGTCCAAAAGGTAATATAATAAATGCTAAGAAGAGTGCTAAATGATACAGAGATCAAAATGATAACCTTTGCCCAAATTATTCCACATTCATAGATTTTCTTTTCACGTTTGAATTCCTATCAGTTTGCTGAGTGATTGGCATTTAGTAGATTTTACAAATCAACAAATCCACACATTACAAAATGATGGAAAACTGGTAATATAAATAGTATATGATAGAAAGTAATAAAGCTGCTGAATAAGAGTATTTGGTGAATAATTGGTTAAACACAGTGGAATATTTAATGGTAATAATTGCAGAAATAGTTGCCATTTTTTGGTACTACCATTGGAAATGCAATAAGGAACTTGTTGTATATTCTTACATTTGATATTCACAATTAGTACATGAGTTAGACAATATATTACAAGCATGATAAGACTTGGCAATGTAGGCTGGGTGCGGTGGTTCACGTCTGTAATCCCAGCACTTTGGGAGTCTGAGGCCGGCGGATCACGAGGTCAGGAGTTCAAGACCAGCCTGACCAACATGGTGAAACCTCATCTCTACTAAAAATATAAAAATTAGCCTAGTATGGTGGCACACGCCTGTAATCCCAGCTACTCAGGGGGGTAAGCAGGATAATCACTTGAACCCAGGAAGCGGAGGTTGCAGTAGGCTGAGATCTCACCATTGCTCTCCAGCCTGGGCAACAGAGCAAGACTCCGTAAAAAAAAAAAAAAAAAGACTTGGCAATGTAAAGCAAATTGTGCAAAATCTCATTCTTGTAAGATGACCTGCAGTTTAATCTCAGAGAAGTCTGATTTCAAATACGATGTCCTTAAACACTTTGTAGGCTGCTCAAATGACAACTGACTTCAAAGCTGGCTAATGCAATTTTAAATTAATAACAGAGTGAAAATAAAGAGAACAAAATAATTGCATAGTTTGTTTGTAATCATAAATCTTCCACTATACAGTTATGCAATTAAAAACAATTTTCCATCTCTAAAATAAGGGTTGTTTACTAAATGATCTATCTTTCCATTATAAAATTCCACAGTTCTAGAAAAGCAAGTAAGGCCTATTTTGACAGCCTTGTGCTAGTAATTAATATATATACGGGTTTTCTACTTAGTCTTTAGAGATTGAATTAGATGTTATACTGGAGGTTAAAACTCTTTAAATTCTACTTTATTATTACATTTGAAACTTAGAAGTATTGTTAATAATTTCCTTTGACTCTGATAGTGAAAATATATTATGTTCTGGTAAAGCAAAAGAAAATGCCGGCGAACGTTTTCTAAATGAGGGTTGACAGGAAAAATCGTGTGCAGATGCAAATATTGGATTTTAATAAGAGACACTTTTCTCATTGTTACTGAAGGGAAGTGGGGAAAGCAGGAATGATCAATTTTAGTACCAACATGTCGGGGAATTACCATTTCATGACTTTTATTTGCTCTTTTCTACATGAAAAATGCTCATTAGTTTATTAGAGAAGAAAGTTTAAAACATGGTATGGCCTGTAATGGCTTGAAGTAATCGTGAACAGTGAACACAGAACAAAGTTCCTTGAGGATCATAAAAAAAAAAATTGCAGGATTAAGAACTAGCTGTCACTAGTGACTGTGAGTGTATGCTATAGTGGTATCTATTTGATTTTATTCATCAGCACTTATTGTATAGGGACAGATTTACAGAATTTGATTGAGATATTTTACACACGACTAGGTATTACTTGGGAAGTTAACAAATTATGGAAGAGCAAGGGAGTTAAAAGAACTGAAAAGAACAACTGAATAATGGTCCATGAATAATGGTCTCAGTTGAATATGAAGACAAATACAGCCCATGACAATAGAAGGATATGGTTAGAGATTAGGATATTTAAGATAGTAACTTTAAAATTTCAGTTCCCAATGATCCAGCATTGACCATATATTGGAAGACAAAAATGAAACAGAAAAAAGTTATTTATAGGGGATAGTATTTTTTCTCAAGAATATGAAGGCATCCTGGTGGGTTGGGTGGGATTCTGTAGATTAGATCTTAAGATCTTAGATGAACCCAGCCCTGACTGACACCTTGATTGCAGATATGTCTGAGATCCTGAAGCAGAATAGCAAGCTAATTCATGCCTACATTCCTGACCCTCAGAAATTAAAATAACTAATGTGTCTTGATTTAAGCCACTGAGTTTGTGGAAATTTTGTTATGCAGCAGTATTAAGCAGAATGACGATCTCTCACATTCTATCAGTGTTCTTAACTTCATGTAGCAATTCATAACTGATTTGATTTTTTAGTTAATTAAAAATTCAGGTAATAAAGGAATCTGTGTTGATTAGAAAAAGCAAAGACATTTGCATAGAGGAGACGGTCTCTTAAATGATATTATAGGTGTCGTCTACATCCCTAGAAGACAGGAGTAAGTATGGTCCAAAAGGTAATATAATAAATGCTAAGAAGAGTGCTAAATGATACAGAGATCAAAATGATAACCTTTGCCCAAATTATTCCACATTCATAGATTTTCTTTTCACGTTTGAATTCCTATCAGTTTGCTGAGTGATTGGCATTTAGTAGATTTTACAAATCAACAAATCCACACATTACAAAATGATGGAAAACTGGTAATATAAATAGTATATGATAGAAAGTAATAAAGCTGCTGAATAAGAGTATTTGGTGAATAATTGGTTAAACACAGTGGAATATTTAATGGTAATAATTGCAGAAATAGTTGCCATTTTTTGGTACTACCATTGGAAATGCAATAAGGAACTTGTTGTATATTCTTACATTTGATATTCACAATTAGTACATGAGTTAGACAATATATTACAAGCATGATAAGACTTGGCAATGTAGGCTGGGTGCGGTGGTTCACGTCTGTAATCCCAGCACTTTGGGAGTCTGAGGCCGGCGGATCACGAGGTCAGGAGTTCAAGACCAGCCTGACCAACATGGTGAAACCTCATCTCTACTAAAAATATAAAAATTAGCCTAGTATGGTGGCACGCCTGTAATCCCAGCTACTCAGGGGGTAAGCAGGATAATCACTTGAACCCAGGAGGCATAGTTTGCAGTAGGCTGAGATCTCACCATTGCTCTCCAGCCTGGGCAACAGAGCAAGACTCGGAAAAAAAAAAAAAAGACTTGGCAATGTAAAGCAAATTGTGCAAAATCTCATTCTTGTAAGATGACCTGCAGTTTAATCTCAGAGAAGTCTGATTTCAAATACGATGTCCTTAAACACTTTGTAGGCTGCTCAAATGACAACTGACTTCAAAGCTGGCTAATGCAATTTTAAATTAATAACAGAGTGAAAATAAAGAGAACAAAATAATTGCATAGTTTGTTTGTAATCATAAATCTTCCACTATACAGTTATGCAATTAAAACAATTTTCCATCTCTAAAATAAGGGTTGTTTACTAAATGATCTATCTTTCCATTATAAAATTCCACAGTTCTAGAAAAGCAAGTAAGGCCTATTTTGACAGCCTTGTGCTAGTAATTAATATATATACGGGTTTTCTACTTAGTCTTTAGAGATTGAATTAGATGTTATACTGGAGGTTAAAACTCTTTAAATTCTACTTTATTATTACATTTGAAACTTAGAAGTATTGTTAATAATTTCCTTTGACTCTGATAGTGAAAATATATTATGTTCTGGTAAAGCAAAAGAAAATGCCGGCGAACGTTTTCTAAATGAGGGTTGACAGGAAAAATCGTGTGCAGATGCAAATATTGGATTTTAATAAGAGACACTTTTCTCATTGTTACTGAAGGGAAGTGGGGAAAGCAGGAATGATCAATTTTAGTACCAACATGTCGGGGAATTACCATTTCATGACTTTTATTTGCTCTTTTCTACATGAAAAATGCTCATTAGTTTATTAGAGAAGAAAGTTTAAAACATGGTATGGCCTGTAATGGCTTGAAGTAATCGTGAACAGTGAACACAGAACAAAGTTCCTTGAGGATCATCAAAAAAAAAATTGCAGGATTAAGAACTAGCTGTCACTAGTGACTGTGAGTGTATGCTATAGTGGTATCTATTTGATTTTATTCATCAGCACTTATTGTATAGGGACAGATTTACAGAATTTGATTGAGATATTTTACACACGACTAGGTATTACTTGGGAAGTTAACAAATTATGGAAGAGCAAGGGAGTTAAAAGAACTGAAAAGAACAACTGAATAATGGTCCATGAATAATGGTCTCAGTTGAATATGAAGACAAATACAGCCCATGACAATAGAAGGATATGGTTAGAGATTAGGATATTTAAGATAGTAACTTTAAAATTTCAGTTCCCAATGATCCAGCATTGACCATATATTGGAAGACAAAAATGAAACAGAAAAAAGTTATTTATAGGGGATAGTATTTTTTCTCAAGAATATGAAGGCATCCTGGTGGGTTGGGTGGGATTCTGTAGATTAGATCTTAAGATCTTAGATGAACCCAGCCCTGACTGACACCTTGATTGCAGATATGTCTGAGATCCTGAAGCAGAATAGCAAGCTAATTCATGCCTACATTCCTGACCCTCAGAAATTAAAATAACTAATGTGTCTTGATTTAAGCCACTGAGTTTGTGGAAATTTTGTTATGCAGCAATATTAAGCAGAATGACGATCTCTCACATTCTATCAGTGTTCTTAACTTCATGTAGCAATTCATAACTGATTTGATTTTTTAGTTAATTAAAAATTCAGGTAATAAAGGAATCTGTGTTGATTAGAAAAAGCAAAGACATTTGCATAGAGGAGTCTCTTAAATGATATTATAGGTGTCGTCTACATCCCTAGAAGACAGGAGTAAGTATGGTCCAAAAGGTAATATAATAAATGCTAAGAAGAGTGCTAAATGATACAGAGATCAAAATGATAACCTTTGCCCAAATTATTCCACATTCATAGATTTTCTTTTCACGTTTGAATTCCTATCAGTTTGCTGAGTGATTGGCATTTAGTAGATTTTACAAATCAACAAATCCACATTACAAAATGATGGAAAACTGGTAATATAAATAGTATATGATAGAAAGTAATAAAGCTGCTGAATAAGAGTATTTGGTGAATAATTGGTTAAACACAGTGGAATATTTAGTGGTAATAATTGCAGAAATAGTTGCCATTTTTTGGTACTACCATTGGAAATGCAATAAGGAACTTGTTGTATATTCTTACATTTGATATTCACAATTAGTACATGAGTTAGACAATATATTACAAGCATGATAAGACTTGGCAATGTAGGCTGGGTGCGGTGGTTCACGTCTGTAATCCCAGCACTTTGGGAGTCTGAGGCCGGCGGATCACGAGGTCAGGAGTTCAAGACCAGCCTGACCAACATGGTGAAACCTCATCTCTACTAAAAATATAAAAATTAGCCTAGTATGGTGGCACACGCCTGTAATCCCAGCTACTCAGGGGGGTAAGCAGGATAATCACTTGAACCCAGGAGGCGGAGGTTGCAGTAGGCTGAGATCTCACCATTGCTCTCCAGCCTGGGCAACAGAGCAAGACTCCGGAAAAAAAAAAAAAAAAAAGACTTGGCAATGTAAAGCAAATTGTGCAAAATCTCATTCTTGTAAGATGACCTGCAGTTTAATCTCAGAGAAGTCTGATTTCAAATACGATGTCCTTAAACACTTTGTAGGCTGCTCAAATGACAACTGACTTCAAAGCTGGCTAATGCAATTTTAAATTAATAACAGAGTGAAAATAAAGAGAACAAAATAATTGCATAGTTTGTTTGTAATCATAAATCTTCCACTATACAGTTATGCAATTAAAAACAATTTTCCATCTCTAAAATAAGGGTTGTTTACTAAATGATCTATCTTTCCATTATAAAATTCCACAGTTCTAGAAAAGCAAGTAAGGCCTATTTTGACAGCCTTGTGCTAGTAATTAATATATATACGGGTTTTCTACTTAGTCTTTAGAGATTGAATTAGATGTTATACTGGAGGTTAAAACTCTCTAAATTCTACTTTATTATTACATTTGAAACTTAGAAGTATTGTTAATAATTTCCTTTGACTCTGATAGTGAAAATATATTATGTTCTGGTAAAGCAAAAGAAAATGCCGGCGAACGTTTTCTAAATGAGGGTTGACAGGAAAAATCGTGTGCAGATGCAAATATTGGATTTTAATAAGAGACACTTTTCTCATTGTTACTGAAGGGAAGTGGGGAAAGCAGGAATGATCAATTTTAGTACCAACATGTCGGGGAATTACCATTTCATGACTTTTATTTGCTCTTTTCTACATGAAAAATGCTCATTAGTTTATTAGAGAAGAAAGTTTAAAACATGGTATGGCCTGTAATGGCTTGAAGTAATCGTGAACAGTGAACACAGAACAAAGTTCCTTGAGGATCATAAAAAAAAAAATTGCAGGATTAAGAACTAGCTGTCACTAGTGACTGTGAGTGTATGCTATAGTGGTATCTATTTGATTTTATTCATCAGCACTTATTGTATAGGGACAGATTTACAGAATTTGATTGAGATATTTTACACGACTAGGTATTACTTGGGAAGTTAACAAATTATGGAAGAGCAAGGGAGTTAAAAGAACTGAAAAGAACAACTGAATAATGGTCCATGAATAATGGTCTCAGTTGAATATGAAGACAAATACAGCCCATGACAATAGAAGGATATGGTTAGAGATTAGGATATTTAAGATAGTAACTTTAAAATTTCAGTTCCCAATGATCCAGCATTGACCATATATTGGAAGACAAAAATGAAACAGAAAAAAGTTATTTATAGGGGATAGTATTTTTTCTCAAGAATATGAAGGCATCCTGGTGGGTTGGGTGGGATTCTGTAGATTAGATCTTAAGATCTTAGATGAATGAAGATAATATCCATAAAATAAGATGATTATCTAGTAGAAAGCAGTATATCAAATGGCACAATCATCAAAGAACAGTGAGTTTTACAAGAGAATGAAGGATAAATAGTTTGGAAATAAGGAACAGAGTGATTCTACTTCCCAACACAAGGCATGTGAATGTGAAAAAATTAAAATTTTTAATTTTTAATTCTATTTGAATGGATTGAAGAGGAAACAGCGTGTTTAGTTAAAAGATGGACGTAGAAGTAACTTTTGGACAAAAGAATTTTGAGAGAGCATTATACACTATTGAAATTAGAACAGAGCGTGCAGTGTCCATAGCAGCAGAGTGTTAGAAGAGATGGGGAAATGAAGAGGAAACTCCACCTGGGAAAAGGAATAAAAAGTTACTAGAAAAAAGAATAGGTTGTAAGACTGAAGCTCTGAGAAACGTACCTGTTAAACACTGACCAAAAAAAATAGTGGCAAGTGGTGAAGTTGATTTAGTCTTGATGTTTTCTCGTAGAACAGAGAGAACCTTTATGTTTAATGAAATTCAGCAGTAGTCTGTGAGGGACAGTGTAGAAATTATGGTATGGAGCTGGGCATTACTTTTCCTGAGTTAGTATAGCTGACACTGTCAGCAAGACTCAACAATCTTGCCGGAGTGAGGAGATAGTGGCATCATCTGGCCATTACTCAGTTCATCCTTGTTGGGGCAGTATCCTGCCTAGGTAGAAGTTGTTTATATTGGTTCACCAGGTTTGTCATTTGTCAAGGTTCTGCCTTATCTCCAAGAGATTTTGCAGTGATTAGAAAATTTGCCTTCTGTAAAATAATAATAAAAATAAACCCAGAGAGTCAGGGATTATTACAAAGAATGATACAAAATTTTAATGCCAAGGGAAGATTCGTATGCCACTACTGCTGGAGATGTAGATTTAGCAGCTAAACCAAAAATGTACACATCATCAGTTAACAATTCATGGCATGCAGAAGGAAGACAGAAAGCACAAAGAAAAAAAAACAACATTTTTAAGAAAAGCATATTTCCTGATACTGAGAACTGGAAAAAAAATTCTGCCACATGCTCTCTTTAAAACAAGCTTATGGAAATACTGAAAAAGTATCCTTTAAGTTGTCTTTGTAAGTGGCAAGAAAAAATGCTTCAAAGTAAAAAAAAAAAATATATATATATATATATATATATTATTCTGTCTCAGTCATTTGGGCTGCTACAAGAAAGCACTATAGATGGGTGGCTTATAAACAACAGAAAATTATTTCTCACGGTTGTTTACTAAATGATCTATCTTTCCATTATAAAATTCCACAGTTCTAGAAAAGCAAGTAAGGCCTATTTTGACAGCCTTGTGCTAGTAATTAATATATATACGGGTTTTCTACTTAGTCTTTAGAGATTGAATTAGATGTTATACTGGAGGTTAAAACTCTCTAAATTCTACTTTATTATTACATTTGAAACTTAGAAGTATTGTTAATAATTTCCTTTGACTCTGATAGTGAAAATATATTATGTTCTGGTAAAGCAAAAGAAAATGCCGGCGAACGTTTTCTAAATGAGGGTTGACAGGAAAAATCGTGTGCAGATGCAAATATTGGATTTTAATAAGAGACACTTTTCTCATTGTTACTGAAGGGAAGTGGGGAAAGCAGGAATGATCAATTTTAGTACCAACATGTCGGGGAATTACCATTTCATGACTTTTATTTGCTCTTTTCTACATGAAAAATGCTCATTAGTTTATTAGAGAAGAAAGTTTAAAACATGGTATGGCCTGTAATGGCTTGAAGTAATCGTGAACAGTGAACACAGAACAAAGTTCCTTGAGGATCATAAAAAAAAAAATTGCAGGATTAAGAACTAGCTGTCACTAGTGACTGTGAGTGTATGCTATAGTGGTATCTATTTGATTTTATTCATCAGCACTTATTGTATAGGGACAGATTTACAGAATTTGATTGAGATATTTTACACACGACTAGGTATTACTTGGGAAGTTAACAAATTATGGAAGAGCAAGGGAGTTAAAAGAACTGAAAAGAACAACTGAATAATGGTCCATGAATAATGGTCTCAGTTGAATATGAAGACAAATACAGCCCATGACAATAGAAGGATATGGTTAGAGATTAGGATATTTAAGATAGTAACTTTAAAATTTCAGTTCCCAATGATCCAGCATTGACCATATATTGGAAGACAAAAATGAAACAGAAAAAAGTTATTTATAGGGGATAGTATTTTTTCTCAAGAATATGAAGGCATCCTGGTGGGTTGGGTGGGATTCTGTAGATTAGATCTTAAGATCTTAGATGAATGAAGATAATATCCATAAAATAAGATGATTATCTAGTAGAAAGCAGTATATCAAATGGCACAATCATCAAAGAACAGTGAGTTTTACAAGAGAATGAAGGATAAATAGTTTGGAAATAAGGAACAGAGTGATTCTACTTCCCAACACAAGGCATGTGAATGTGAAAAAATTAAAATTTTTAATTTTTAATTCTATTTGAATGGATTGAAGAGGAAACAGCGTGTTTAGTTAAAAGATGGACGTAGAAGCAACTTTTGAACAAAAGAATTTTGAGAGAGCATTATACACTATTGAAATTAGAACAGAGCGTGCAGTGTCCATAGCAGCAGAGTGTTAGAAGAGATGGGGAAATGAAGAGGAAACTCCACCTGGGAAAAGGAATAAAAAGTTACTAGAAAAAAGAATAGGTTGTAAGACTGAAGCTCTGAGAAACGTACCTGTTAAACACTGACCAAAAAAAATAGTGGCAAGTGGTGAAGTTGATTTAGTCTTGATGTTTTCTCGTAGAACAGAGAGAACCTTTATGTTTAATGAAATTCAGCAGTAGTCTGTGAGGGACAGTGTAGAAATTATGGTATGGAGCTGGGCATTACTTTTCCTGAGTTAGTATAGCTGACACTGTCAGCAAGACTCAACAATCTTGCCGGAGTGAGGAGATAGTGGCATCATCTGGCCATTACTCAGTTCATCCTTGTTGGGGCAGTATCCTGCCTAGGTAGAAGTTGTTTATATTGGTTCACCAGGTTTGTCATTTGTCAAGGTTCTGCCTTATCTCCAAGAGATTTTGCAGTGATTAGAAAATTTGCCTTCTGTAAAATAATAATAAAAATAAACCCAGAGAGTCAGGGATTATTACAAAGAATGATACAAAAATTTTAATGCCAAGGGAAGATTCGTATACCTTATGCCACTACTGCTGGAGATGTAGAGATTTAGCAGCTAAACCAAAAATGTACACATCATCAGTTAACAATTCATGGCATGCAGAAGGAAGACAGAAAGCACAAAGAAAAAAAAACAACATTTTTAAGAAAAGCATATTTCCTGATACTGAGAACTGGAAAAAAAATTCTGCCACATGCTCTCTTTAAAACAAGCTTATGGAAATACTGAAAAAGTATCCTTTAAGTTGTCTTTGTAAGTGGCAAGAAAAAATGCTTCAAAGTAAAAAAAAAAAATATATATATATATATATATATATTATTCTGTCTCAGTCATTTGGGCTGCTACAAGAAAGCACTATAGATGGGTGGCTTATAAACAACAGAAAATTATTTCTCACGGTTCTGGAGGCTGGAAGTCAGTTCAGGTAGCCTGCATGGCTGGGTTCTGGTGAGGGCCCTCTTCTGGTTGCACATTGCCAACTTTTTCTTGTATTCTCACATGACTGAAAGAGAGCAAGATAGTTACCTAAAAATTAGGAGTGTTTTTTAATAATCTGTTTTGAACGTGATATGAAAAATATTTTATGTTCTCGTAAAGTAGAAAAAACTCGGCCGGGCGTGAGAGCACCCGTAATCCCAGCTACTCGGGTGGCTGAGGCAGGAGAATTACTTGAACCCAGGAGGTGGTTTTAGTGAGCCAAGGTCGCGCCACTGCACTCCAGCCTGGTGACAGAGTGAGACTTCAACTCAAAAAAAAAAAAAAAAAAGCCAGGGAATGTTTTCTAAAAGAGGATAGAAGGAAAAAAAAATATATCAGAGTGCAGATAGTAACTTTCACAGGGGAACTAATCCCATTTGTGAGGGTTCCACTGTCATAGCCTAATTACCTCTCACAGGCCCATCTCTTCATACCATCACATTGGAGCTTAAGATTGCAGCATATGAAGTTTGGGCGAACACAAACATTCAGTCCATGCATATGCTTTCTGCTGATAATTGTCAAAATATTAAAACACTATCAATAAAGTAAGTCAAGCTCTTGATGTAGTTGATATGCCTACTTTTATGCTTCTCATATATAACCCAAAATAAAATTTTGAATATTCAGATAAATGAATGGGTCATATGTTCTTTGATAAATCCTTCATAAAAGTTCTATTATTATATCAGGTATTTGATAAACTGATATTTGGATTATTAAGGAATGTTTGGTTGTTTTACGTAGAAGCAACTTTTGAACAAAAGAATTTTGAGAGAGCATTATACACTATTGAAATTAGAACAGAGCGTGCAGTGTCCATAGCAGCAGAGTGTTAGAAGAGATGGGGAAATGAAGAGGAAACTCCACCTGGGAAAAGGAATAAAAAGTTACTAGAAAAAAGAATAGGTTGTAAGACTGAAGCTCTGAGAAACGTACCTGTTAAACACTGACCAAAAAAAATAGTGGCAAGTGGTGAAGTTGATTTAGTCTTGATGTTTTCTCGTAGAACAGAGAGAACCTTTATGTTTAATGAAATTCAGCAGTAGTCTGTGAGGGACAGTGTAGAAATTATGGTATGGAGCTGGGCATTACTTTTCCTGAGTTAGTATAGCTGACACTGTCAGCAAGACTCAACAATCTTGCCGGAGTGAGGAGATAGTGGCACCATCTGGCCATTACTCAGTTCATCCTTGTTGGGGCAGTATCCTGCCTAGGTAGAAGTTGTTTATATTGGTTCACCAGGTTTGTCATTTGTCAAGGTTCTGCCTTATCTCCAAGAGATTTTGCAGTGATTAGAAAATTTGCCTTCTGTAAAATAATAATAAAAATAAACCCAGAGAGTCAGGGATTATTACAAAGAATGATACAAAAATTTTAATGCCAAGGGAAGATTCGTATACCTTATGCCACTACTGCTGGAGATGTAGAGATTTAGCAGCTAAACCAAAAATGTACACATCATCAGTTAACAATTCATGGCATGCAGAAGGAAGACAGAAAGCACAAAGAAAAAAAAACAACATTTTTAAGAAAAGCATATTTCCTGATACTGAGAACTGGAAAAAAAATTCTGCCACATGCTCTCTTTAAAACAAGCTTATGGAAATACTGAAAAAGTATCCTTTAAGTTGTCTTTGTAAGTGGCAAGAAAAAATGCTTCAAAGTAAAAAAAAAATATATATATATATATATATATATATATATATATTATTCTGTCTCAGTCATTTGGGCTGCTACAAGAAAGCACTATAGATGGGTGGCTTATAAACAACAGAAAATTATTTCTCACGGTTCTGGAGGCTGGAAGTCAGTTCAGGTAGCCTGCATGGCTGGGTTCTGGTGAGGGCCCTCTTCTGGTTGCACATTGCCAACTTTTTCTTGTATTCTCACATGACTGAAAGAGAGCAAGATAGTTACCTAAAAATTAGGAGTGTTTTTTAATAATCTGTTTTGAACGTGATATGAAAAATATTTTATGTTCTCGTAAAGTAGAAAAAACTCGGCCGGGCGTGAGCACCGTAATCCCAGCTACGCGGGTGGCTGAGGCAGGAGAATTACTTTAACCAAGGAGTTGGTTTTAGTGAGCCAAGGTCGCGCCACGGCACTCCAGCCTGGTGACAGAGTGAGAATTCAACTCAAAAAAAAAAAAAAAAAGCCAGGGAATGTTTTCTAAAAGAGGATAGAAGGAAAAAAAAATATATCAGAGTGCAGATAGTAACTTTCACAGGGGAACTAATCCCATTTGTGAGGGTTCCACTGTCATAGCCTAATTACCTCTCACAGGCCCATCTCTTCATACCATCACATTGGAGCTTAAGATTGCAGCATATGAAGTTTGGGCGAACACAAACATTCAGTCCATGCATATGCTTTCTGCTGATAATTGTCAAAATATTAAAACACTATCAATAAAGTAAGTCAAGCTCTTGATGTAGTTGATATGCCTACTTTTATGCTTCTCATATATAACCCAAAATAAAATTTTGAATATTCAGATAAATGAATGGGTCATATGTTCTTTGATAAATCCTTCATAAAAGTTCTATTATTATATCAGGTATTTGATAAACTGATATTTGGATTATTAAGGAGTGTTTGGTTGTTTTACGTGACAAAATAAGGTTCTATTAGGTGACCAACAAAATTTCTACTCTGCAAGAAATTTGAGTGCAAATATTTCATAATACTTGTTAATGGCAGACATGCATGCTTTCATATTCAGTGAAGCAGAGGGAAGGGTTAAGTCCTCTCAGAAAAATTAAAATTTGGTTCTGCCTTTCTCAGAGAAACGCTCTATGTCCATCTGTTCCAATAATACTTATAGGCAGTCATGGCCCCAAAGTTCTATATCATGGAGATTAGATGTAATGATTTTTAGTTTGGAAAATATTCAAACCAATATCCTAGCGTGGTTTTTGTTTTAAAAATCAATTAAATCCTCAGAGGCGTTTCATTTAAGCAAAGTGGTTATGTTTAAACGTTCAAAATGAGGGTTGTAAATTTAACTCTCACATAACTATTACATTGGAATTCTTAAAATATGCCATGAAATTCTGAAAAACAATTTACAAAGAGGGTGGTTTTGTTTTTAGAATAATCAGCGTTACTCTTCATATAGATAATAATTAGAGTACACGAACAATGGCCTGTTATGCCACTTTATCATAGTGTGAAATAACACCATATATTTGGAATACAGATAACTATCAGTTGTTTTAATTTTAATAGTAGAGCATCTGAATTCGTGTTTGCAGAGAAAGAATTACTCTAAAATAAGTTTTGCAATTTATAAAGATGTATAATGTAAAAGTTTAAACTATATTATTTTGTATTACTAGTAAACGATTGGTCAAATTTTTAAAGAGGCAGCATTTTATATGATTTGGAGAACAGAAATTTGATCAAGAGACAGGCTCTAAGATTACTATAGACATTCCACACTGAGATGAGATGCCCTGAACCAGTGTGATGGAATTGACTCAGAGAACAATGAGTAAGACTGAGATATCAAAAGAACATGGAACAGACATTTGTATCCTAGTGATATCAGAAATTTTGGTTTAGGATAACTATGTAATGTAATGCCAGAATATAATCCTCCATGGGTACTAGTTCCCTTCCAGTCAAGTGATCTCATTGTTCAGTTCCCACCTATGAGTGAGAACATGCGGTGTTTGGTTTTCTGTTCTTGTGATAGTTTGCTAAGAATGATGGTTTCCAGCTGCATCCATGTCCCTACAAAGGACACAAACTCATCCTTTTGATGGCTGCATAGTATTCCATGGTGTATATGTGCCACATTTTCTTAATCAATCTGTCACTGATGGACATTTGGGTTGATTCAAGTCTTTGCTATTGTGAATAGTGCTGCAATAAACATCGTGTGCATGTGTCTTTATAGCAGCATAATTTATAATCCTTTGGGTATATACCCAGTAATGGGATGGCTGGGTCATATGGTACATCTAGTTCTAGATCCTTGAGGAATCGCCATACTGTTTTCCATAATGGTTGAACTAGTTTACAATCCCACCAACAGTGTAAAAGTGTTCCTATTTCTCCACATCCTCTCCAGCACCTGTTGTTTCCTGACTTTTTAATGATCGCCATTCTAACTGGTGTGAGATGGTATCTCATTGTGGTTTTGATTTGCATTTCTCTGATGGCCAGTGATGATGAGCATTTTTTCATGTGTCTGTTGGCTGCATCAATGTCTTCTTTTGAGAAATGTCTGTTCATATCCTTTGCCCACTTTTTGATGGGGTTGTTTGTTTTTTCTTGTAAATTTGTTTGAGTTCTTTGTAGGTTCTGGATATTAGCCCTTTGTCAGATGAGTAGATTGCAAAATTTTCTCCCATTCTGTAGGTTGCACATTGCCAACTTTTTCTTGTATTCTCACATGACTGAAAGAGAGCAAGATAGTTACCTAAAAATTAGGAGTGTTTTTTAATAATCTGTTTTGAACGTGATATGAAAAATATTTTATGTTCTCGTAAAGTAGAAAAACTCGGCCGGGCGTGAGCACCGTAATCCCAGCTACTCGGGTGGCTGAGGCAGGAGAATTACTTGAACCCAGGAGGTGGTTTTAGTGAGCCAAGGTCGCGCCACTGCACTCCAGCCTGGTGACAGAGTGAGACTTCAACTCAAAAAAAAAAAAAAAAAAGCCAGGGAATGTTTTCTAAAAGAGGATAGAAGGAAAAAAAAATATATCAGAGTGCAGATAGTAACTTTCACAGGGGAACTAATCCCATTTGTGAGGGTTCCACTGTCATAGCCTAATTACCTCTCACAGGCCCATCTCTTCATACCATCACATTGGAGCTTAAGATTGCAGCATATGAAGTTTGGGCGAACACAAACATTCAGTCCATGCATATGCTTTCTGCTGATAATTGTCAAAATATTAAAACACTATCAATAAAGTAAGTCAAGCTCTTGATGTAGTTGATATGCCTACTTTTATGCTTCTCATATATAACCCAAAATAAAATTTTGAATATTCAGATAAATGAATGGGTCATATGTTCTTTGATAAATCCTTCATAAAAGTTCTATTATTATATCAGGTATTTGATAAACTGATATTTGGATTATTAAGGAGTGTTTGGTTGTTTTACGTGACAAAATAAGGTTCTATTAGGTGACCAACAAAATTTCTACTCTGCAAGAAATTTGAGTGCAAATATTTCATAATACTTGTTAATGGCAGACATGCATGCTTTCATATTCAGTGAAGCAGAGGGAAGGGTTAAGTCCTCTCAGAAAAATTTAAAATTTGGTTCTGCCTTTCTCAGAGAAACGGTCTATGTCCATCTGTTCCAATAATACTTATAGACAGTCATGGCCCCAAAGTTCTATATCATGGAGATTAGATGTAATGATTTTTAGTTTGGAAAATATTCAAACCAATATCCTAGCGTGGTTTTTGTTTTAAAAAAATCAATTAAATCCTCAGAGGCGTTTCATTTAAGCAATGTGGTTATGTTGAAACGTTCAAAATGAGGGTTGTAAATTTAACTCTCACATAACTATGACATTGGATTTCTGAACATATGCCATGAAATGCTGAAAAACAATTTACAAAGAGGGTGGTTTTGTTTTTAGAATAATCAGCGTTACTCTTCATATAGATAATAATTAGAGTACAAGAACAATGGCCTGTTATGCCACTTTATCATAGTGTGGGAAATAACACCATATATTTGGAATACAGATAACTATCAGTTGTTTTAATTTTAATAGTAGAGCATCTGAATTCGGTGTTTGCAGAGACAGAATTACTCTAAAATAAGTTTTGCAATTTAAAAAGATGTATAATGTAAAAGTTTAAACTATATTATTTTGTATTACTAGTAAACGATTGGTCAAATTTTTAAAGAGGCAGCATTTTATATGATTTGGAGAACAGAAATTCTGATCAAAGAGACAGGCTCTAAGATTACTATAGACATTCCACACTGAGATGAGATGCCCTGAACCAGTGTGATGGAATTGACTCAGAGAACAATGAGTAAGACTGAGATATCAAAAGAACATGGAACAGACATTTGTATCCTAGTGATATCAGAAATTTTGGTTTAGGATAACTATGTAATGTAATGCCAGAATATAATCCTAAAATCTAACCCATGGGTACTAGTTCCCTTCCAGTCAAGTGATCTCATTGTTCAGTTCCACCTATGAGTGAGAACATGCGGTGTTTGGTTTTCTGTTCTTGTGATAGTTTGCTAAGAATGATGGTTTCCAGCTGCATCCATGTCCCTACAAAGGACACAAACTCATCCTTTTGATGGCTGCATAGTATTCCATGGTGTATATGTGCCACATTTTCTTAATCAATCTGTCACTGATGGACATTTGGGTTGATTCAAGTCTTTGCTATTGTGAATAGTGCTGCAATAAACATACGTGTGCATGTGTCTTTATAGCAGCATAATTTATAATCCTTTGGGTATATACCCAGTAATGGGATGGCTGGGTCATATGGTACATCTAGTTCTAGATCCTTGAGGAATCGCCATACTGTTTTCCATAATGGTTGAACTAGTTTACAATCCCACCAACAGTGTAAAAGTGTTCCTATTTCTCCACATCCTCTCCAGCACCTGTTGTTTCCTGACTTTTTAATGATCGCCATTCTAACTGGTGTGAGATGGTATCTCATTGTGGTTTTGATTTGCATTTCTCTGATGGCCAGTGATGATGAGCATTTTTTCATGTGTCTGTTGGCTGCATCAATGTCTTCTTTTGAGAAATGTCTGTTCATATCCTTTGCCCACTTTTTGATGGGGTTGTTTGTTTTTCTTGTAAATTTGTTTGAGTTCTTTGTAGGTTCTGGATATTAGCCCTTTGTCAGATGAGTAGATTGCAAAATTTTCTCCCATTCTGTAGGTTGCCTGTTCACTCTGATGGTAGTTTCTTTTGCTGTGCAGAAGCTCTTTAGTTTAATGAGATCCCATTTGTCAATTTTGGCTTTTGCTGCCGTTGCTTTTGGTGTTTTAGACATGAAGTCTTTGCCCATGCCTATGTCCTGAATGGTACTACCTAGGTTTTCCTCTAGGATTTTTATGGTATTAGGTCTAACATTTAAGTCTCTAATCCATCTTGAATTAATTTTTATAAGGAGTAAGGAAAGGATCCAGTTTCAGCTTTCTACTTATGGCTAGCCAATTTTCCCAGCACCATTTATTAAATAGGAATCCTTTCCCCATTTCTTGTTTCTCTCAGGTTTGTCAAAGATCAGATGGCTGTAGATGTGTGGTATTATTTCTGAGGACTCTGTTCTGTTCCATTGGTCTATATCTCTGTTTTGGTACCAGTACCATGCTGTTTTGGTTACTGTAGCCTTGTAGTATAGTTTGAAGTCAGGTAGCGTGATGCCTCCAGCTTTGTTCTTTTGACTTAGGATTGTCTTGGAGATCGGGCTCTTTTTGGTTCCATATGAACTTTAAAGCAGTTTTTCCAATTCTGTGAAGAAGCTCATTGGTAGCTTGATGGGGATGGCATTGAATCTATAAATTACCCAAAATAAAATTTTGAATATTCAGATAAATGAATGGGTCATATGTTCTTTGATAAATCCTTCATAAAAGTTCTATTATTATATCAGGTATTTGATAAACTGATATTTGGATTATTAAGGAATGTTTGGTTGTTTTACGTGACAAAATAAGGTTCTATTAGGTGACCAACAAAATTTCTACTCTGCAAGAAATTTGAGTGCAAATATTTCATAATACTTGTTAATGGCAGACATGCATGCTTTCATATTCAGTGAAGCAGAGGGAAGGGTTAAGTCCTCTCAGAAAAATTTAAAATTTGGTTCTGCCTTTCTCAGAGAAACGCTCTATGTCCATCTGTTCCAATAATACTTATAGACAGTCATGGCCCCAAAGTTCTATATCATGGAGATTAGATGTAATGATTTTTAGTTTGGAAAATATTCAAACCAATATCCTAGCGTGGTTTTTGTTTTAAAAAAATCAATTAAATCCTCAGAGGCGTTTCATTTAAGCAATGTGGTTATGTTGAAACGTTCAAAATGAGGGTTGTAAATTTAACTCTCACATAACTATGACATTGGATTTCTGAACATATGCCATGAAATGCTGAAAAACAATTTACAAAGAGGGTGGTTTTGTTTTTAGAATAATCAGCGTTACTCTTCATATAGATAATAATTAGAGTACAAGAACAATGGCCTGTTATGCCACTTTATCATAGTGTGGGAAATAACACCATATATTTGGAATACAGATAACTATCAGTTGTTTTAATTTTAATAGTAGAGCATCTGAATTCGGTGTTTGCAGAGACAGAATTACTCTAAAATAAGTTTTGCAATTTAAAAAGATGTATAATGTAAAAGTTTAAACTATATTATTTTGTATTACTAGTAAACGATTGGTCAAATTTTTAAAGAGGCAGCATTTTTTTTTTTTAATTTATTTATTATTATTATACTTTAAGTTGTAGGGTACATGTGCATAACGTGCAGGTTTGTTACATATGTATACTTGTGCCATGTTGCTCTGCTGCACCCATCAACTCATCATTTACATCAGGTATAACTCCCAATGCAATCCCTCCCCCCTCCCCCCTCCCCCCTCCCCATGATAGGCCCCGGTGTGTGATGTTCCCCTTCCCGAGTCCAAGTGATCTCATTGTTCAGTTACCACCTATGAGTGAGAACATGCGGTGTTTGGTTTTCTGTTCTTGTGATAGTTTGCTAAGAATGATGGTTTCCAGCTGCATCCATGTCCCTACAAAGGACACAAACTCATCCTTTTTGATGGCTGCATAGTATTCCATGGTGTATATGTGCCACATTTTCTTAATCCAATCTGTCACTGATGGACATTTGGGTTGATTCCAAGTCTTTGCTATTGTGAATAGTGCTGCAATAAACATACGTGTGCATGTGTCTTTATAGCAGCATAATTTATAATCCTTTGGGTATATACCCAGTAATGGGATGGCTGGGTCATATGGTACATCTAGTTCTAGATCCTTGAGGAATCGCCATACTGTTTTCCATAATGGTTGAACTAGTTTACAATCCCACCAACAGTGTAAAAGTGTTCCTATTTCTCCACATCCTCTCCAGCACCTGTTGTTTCCTGACTTTTTAATGATCGCCATTCTAACTGGTGTGAGATGGTATCTCATTGTGGTTTTGATTTGCATTTCTCTGATGGCCAGTGATGATGAGCATTTTTTCATGTGTCTGTTGGCTGCATCAATGTCTTCTTTGGAGAAATGTCTGTTCATATCCTTTGCCCACTTTTTGATGGGGTTGTTTGTTTTTTCTTGTAAATTTGTTTGAGTTCTTTGTAGGTTCTGGATATTAGCCCTTTGTCAGATGAGTAGATTGCAAAAATTTTCTCCCATTCTGTAGGTTGCCTGTTCACTCTGATGGTAGTTTCTTTTGCTGTGCAGAAGCTCTTTAGTTTAATGAGATCCCATTTGTCAATTTTGGCTTTTGCTGCCGTTGCTTTTGGTGTTTTAGACATGAAGTCTTTGCCCATGCCTATGTCCTGAATGGTACTACCTAGGTTTTCCTCTAGGATTTTTATGGTATTAGGTCTAACATTTAAGTCTCTAATCCATCTTGAATTAATTTTCGTATAAGGAGTAAGGAAAGGATCCAGTTTCAGCTTTCTACTTATGGCTAGCCAATTTTCCCAGCACCATTTATTAAATAGGGAATCCTTTCCCCATTTCTTGTTTCTCTCAGGTTTGTCAAAGATCAGATGGCTGTAGATGTGTGGTATTATTTCTGAGGACTCTGTTCTGTTCCATTGGTCTATATCTCTGTTTTGGTACCAGTACCATGCTGTTTTGGTTACTGTAGCCTTGTAGTATAGTTTGAAGTCAGGTAGCGTGATGCCTCCAGCTTTGTTCTTTTGACTTAGGATTGTCTTGGAGATGCGGGCTCTTTTTTGGTTCCATATGAACTTTAAAGCAGTTTTTTCCAATTCTGTGAAGAAGCTCATTGGTAGCTTGATGGGGATGGCATTGAATCTATAAATTACCTTGGGCAGTATGGCCATTTTCACGATATTGATTCTTCCTATCCATGAGCATGGTATGTTCTTCCATTTGTTTGTGTCAAGAGGCAGCATTTTATATGATTTGGAGAACAGAAATTCTGATCAAAGAGACAGGCTCTAAGATTACTATAGACATTCCACACTGAGATGAGATGCCCTGAACCAGTGTGATGGAATTGACTCAGAGAACAATGAGTAAGACTGAGATATCAAAAGAACATGGAACAGACATTTGTATCCTAGTGATATCAGAAATTTTGGTTTAGGATAACTATGTAATGTAATGCCAGAATATAATCCTAAAATCTAACCCATGGGTACTAGTTAACACCTTTACTCTTATTTGTAATGACATTCATTGCATGCATTAAGTGTGTCTGTAAGAGATAAGCTTTAAGCCACTGTTGAACTGAATTTGAAACACTTTGATTAAGGTATCTTTCATATGCATAGCTGTATATATCAATATTCTTCATTTTCAGAAAACAACATTTTTTTGGACAGAAAATGGCCATATCTGTGATGACTTAGCTTTTTTTGAATGCTCACACATCCTTACACATGGCTCCTTTCCATTTGGACTTGACTTTTCCCATGCACACAGGATGCTTTTGCTGGTTTATGTGTGATTTCCGCTCATGCTTAACAGAGACTGGATTTTCCTAATTACTCCTCATGGAGCTGTTTATTACTTAAGAAATACCGACTAAGCAACCTGAGCAATATTTACTAGGTAAATGGGTAATATTTTTATGGGTTTATAAGCTTAACCTCTCAAATAGTATAATAATTAAGGGAGGATAGAAGCATGGTGTACCACTCAGTCAATACTGGTTTTGTAGATGGAAACTTAACTATAGAAGGCGATTAATCATTGAGTACCAATATTATCAGAAACATTTGCTTAACACTATCACAGCAAAGTTTGAGGAAATGCACAGTGATGTAACTATTTGGCAACTGCCTAATGCGTTTTAAACGTTAAATGACTTTTGCCAAATCTAGACCTACTCACTTTGTTTTTCATTTTCAGTTTTAATCGTTTTGAATATGTGAGACTTCAAGAATTTAATGTTAATATTTAACTCATGATGTGTACTGGTACGAGTTTGTGCTCAGCCTGGTTCAACTGAGAGTTTCGTGCTGGTATGGGTTTCCTGAAGTGAGAGAAAGCATTTAGTATTTGCTGAACAGCTTTATGTCCATTGTAAAACTGCCTACATTTTCTTAATCAATCTGTCACTGATGGACATTTGGGTTGATTCAAGTCTTTGCTATTGTGAATAGTGCTGCAATAAACATACGTGTGCATGTGTCTTTATAGCAGCATAATTTATAATCCTTTGGGTATATACCCAGTAATGGGATGGCTGGGTCATATGGTACATCTAGTTCTAGATCCTTGAGGAATCGCCATACTGTTTTCCATAATGGTTGAACTAGTTTACAATCCCACCAACAGTGTAAAAGTGTTCCTATTTCTCCACATCCTCTCCAGCACCTGTTGTTTCCTGACTTTTTAATGATCGCCATTCTAACTGGTGTGAGATGGTATCTCATTGTGGTTTTGATTTGCATTTCTCTGATGGCCAGTGATGATGAGCATTTTTTCATGTGTCTGTTGGCTGCATCAATGTCTTCTTTTGAGAAATGTCTGTTCATATCCTTTGCCCACTTTTTGATGGGGTGGTTTGTTTTTTTCTTGTAAATTTGTTTGAGTTCTTTGTAGGTTCTGGATATTAGCCCTTTGTCAGATGAGTAGATTGCAAAAATTTTCTCCCATTCTGTAGGTTGCCTGTTCACTCTGATGGTAGTTTCTTTTGCTGTGCAGAAGCTCTTTAGTTTAATGAGATCCCATTTGTCAATTTTGGCTTTTGCTGCCGTTGCTTTTGGTGTTTTAGACATGAAGTCTTTGCCCATGCCTATGTCCTGAATGGTACTACCTAGGTTTTCCTCTAGGATTTTTATGGTATTAGGTCTAACATTTAAGTCTCTAATCCATCTTGAATTAATTTTCGTATAAGGAGTAAGGAAAGGATCCAGTTTCAGCTTTCTACTTATGGCTAGCCAATTTTCCCAGCACCATTTATTAAATAGGGAATCCTTTCCCCATTTCTTGTTTCTCTCAGGTTTGTCAAAGATCAGATGGCTGTAGATGTGTGGTATTATTTCTGAGGACTCTGTTCTGTTCCATTGGTCTATATCTCTGTTTTGGTACCAGTACCATGCTGTGTTGGTTACTGTAGCCTTGTAGTATAGTTTGAAGTCAGGTAGCGTGATGCCTCCAGCTTTGTTCTTTTGACTTAGGATTGTCTTGGAGATGCGGGCTCTTTTTTGGTTCCATATGAACTTTAAAGCAGTTTTTTCCAATTCTGTGAAGAAGCTCATTGGTAGCTTGATGGGGATGGCATTGAATCTATAAATTACCTTGGGCAGTATGGCCATTTTCACGATATTGATTCTTCCTATCCATGAGCATGGTATGTTCTTCCATTTGTTTGTGTCAAGAGGCAGCATTTTATATGATTTGGAGAACAGAAATTCTGATCAAAGAGACAGGCTCTAAGATTACTATAGACATTCCACACTGAGATGAGATGCCCTGAACCAGTGTGATGGAATTGACTCAGAGAACAATGAGTAAGACTGAGATATCAAAAGAACATGGAACAGACATTTGTATCCTAGTGATATCAGAAATTTTGGTTTAGGATAACTATGTAATGTAATGCCAGAATATAATCCTAAAATCTAACCCATGTGTACTAGTTAACACCTTTACTCTTATTTGTAATGACATTCATTGCATGCATTAAGTGTGTCTGTAAGAGATAAGCTTTAAGCCACTGTTGAACTGAATTTGAAACACCTTGATTAAGGTATCTTTCATATGCATAGCTGTATATATCAATATTCTTCATTTTCAGAAAACAACATTTTTTTGGACAGAAAATGGCCATATCTGTGATGACTTAGCTTTTTTTGAATGCTCACACATCCTTACACATGGCTCCTTTCCATTTGGACTTGACTTTTCCCATGCACACAGGATGCTTTTGCTGGTTTATGTGTGATTTCCGCTCATGCTTAACAGAGACTGGATTCTCCTAATTACTCCTCGTGGAGCTGTTTATTACTTAAGAAATACCGACTAAGCAACCTGAGCAATATTTACTAGGTAAATGGGTAATATTTTTATGGGTTTATAAGCTTAACCTCTCAAATAGTATAATAATTAAGGGAGGATAGAAGCATGGTGTACCACTCAGTCAATACTGGTTTTGTAGATGGAAACTTAACTATAGAAGGCGATTAATCATTGAGTACCAATATTATCAGAAACATTTGCTTAACACTATCACAGCAAAGTTTGAGGAAATGCACAGTGATGTAACTATTTGGCAACTGCCTAATGCGTTTTAAACGTTAAATGACTTTTGCCAAATCTAGACCTACTCACTTTGTTTTTCATTTTCAGTTTTAATCGTTTTGAATATGTGAGACTTCAAGAATTTAATGTTAATATTTAACTCATGATGTGTACTGGTACGAGTTTGTGCTCAGCCTGGTTCAACTGAGAGTTTCGTGCTGGTATGGGTTTCCTGAAGTGAGAGAAAGCATTTAGTATTTGCTGAACAGCTTTATGTCCATTGTAAAACTGCCTACATTTTTCTGTCTATCTTGACCATTTTATTCTGTTTATGATTCTCTACTTCATAAACCCTCCATGATGATAAGAGAACATTTATCCTTCATAAATATCTCTATTTCTGATTATTTTTAGAATATATCTTTCTCCATCACTAAATATTTTGTGGGATTAGGAGTCCCACTCCAGATCAGACTACAGTATGACAATATAAAGGTAAGCCAGCCAATGACCTTTATAATAGTAAACAAAATAGTCATTTACCTGGATTAGACAGTAGAAATTTGCCTTTGTAGTGGATTACCAAGTCCATGTGGTGTGAAGAAATAATACTGTCTCACATTTGTTAAGTGCTAATACGATCAGCATATGCGAATAACAAAGCTAAACTTCAAATTAGGTTAATATTTCAAATTATAGTATCTCAGAAAGGTAGATTCATGGAGTGCTTATGATTACAAGCATTTCGTCTACATAATTATGTCCATCTTTAATATTAGAAACATTAGGCACAAAATATTAAGTGACTTATTCTTCCTCACATATTAAATGCGTTCTCAATGTTAAGTAAATGTGTTTTTAAAACCTTGATTTCCCAAAGAAATAATAAAGTGTAGTATAAAATAGTATAACCTCTTGTATAGCCTCTGATTTAACCTCTAATCAAAAAATAGAACTGTCATATGTATTCATTCATAACAAATTGCAGTCAAACTTGGCCTCAGATGCTCTTAGAATTGTAAAATTTTGCAGTGGAAAGACTAGACCTTTAGTAAAAACTCCTTATTTTAGAGATGAAAGAATAATGCTAAGAAAGTTTTTTATAAGTACTTAGTGGCATATCTATGATGAAATTGCTTATCATAAAATGTACGCATTTTTCATATGTAGTTCTTATTATTATACTTTGATTGTAGGGTACAGGCATAACGTGCAGGTTTGTTACATATATACTTGAGATGAGATGTTGCTCTGCTGCACCCATCAACTCATCATTTACATCAGGTATAACTCCCAATGCAATCCTTCCCTCCCTCCCCCATGATAGGCCCCGTGTGATGTTTGTTCCGAGTCCAAGTGATCTCATTGTTCAGTTCCCACCTATGAGTGAGAACATGCGGTGTTTGGTTTTCTGTTCTTGTGATAGTTTGCTAAGAATGATGGTTTACTGAATTTGCATGATTTGTCTTTATAGAGCATAATTTATAATCTTTCATTATATAGTATATATCAATATTCATATGGTATTTCTAGTTCTAGATCCTTGAGGAATCGCCACACTGTTTTCCACAATGGTTGAACTAGTTTACAGTCCCACCAACAGTGTAAAAGTTTTCCTATTTCTCCACATCCTCTCCAGCACCTGTTGTTTCCTGATTTTTTTAATGATTGCCATTCTAACTGGTGTGAGATGGTATCTCATTGTGGTTTTGATTTGCATTTCTGTGATGGCGAGTGATGATGAGCATTTTTTCATGTGTCTGTTGGCTGTATGAATGTCTTCTTTTGAGAAGTGTCTGTTCATATCCTTTGCCCACTTTTTGATGGGGTTGTTTGTTTTTTTCATGTAAAGTTGTTTGAGTTCTTTGTAGGTTCTGGATATTAGCCCTTTGTCAGATAGTAGATTGCAAAAATTTTCTCCCATTCTGTATGTTGCTTGTTCACTCTGATGGTAGTTTCTTTTGCTGTGCAGAAGCTCTTTAGTTTAATTAGATCCCATTTGTCAATTTTGGCTTTTGTTGCCATTGCTTTTGGTGTTTTAGACATGAAGTCCTTGCCCATGCCTATGTCCTGAATGGTACTACCTAGGTTTTCTCTAGGATTTTATGGTATTAGGTCTAACATTTAAGTCTCTAATCCATCTTGAATTAATTTTTCATTATAAGGAGTAAGGAAAGGATCCAGTTTCAGCTTTTCTACTTATGGCTAGCCAATTTTCCAGCACCATTTATTAAATAGGGAATCCTTTCCCATTTCTTGTTTCTCTCAGGTTTGTCAAAGATCAGATGGCTGTAGATGTGGTATTATTTCTGAGGACTCTGTTCTGTTCCATTGGTCTATATCTCTGTTTTGGTACCAGTACCATGCTGTTTTGGTTACTGTAGCCTTGTAGTATAGTTTGAAGTCAGGTAGCGTGATGCATCAAGCTTTGTTCTTTTGACTTATGATTGTCTTGGAGATGCTGGCTCGTTTTTGGTTCCATATGAACTTTAAAGCAGTTTTTCCAATTCTGTGAAGAAGCTCATTGGTAGCTTGATGGGGATGGCATTGAATCTATAAATTACCTTGGGCAGTATGGCCATTTTCACGATATTGATTCTTCCTATCCATGAGCATGGTATGTTCTTCCATTTGTTTGTGTCAAGAGGCAGCATTTTATATGATTTGGAGAACAGAAATTCTGATCAAAGAGACAGGCTCTAAGATTACTATAGACATTCCACACTGAGATGAGATGCCCTGAACCAGTGTGATGGAATTGACTCAGAGAACAATGAGTAAGACTGAGATATCAAAAGAACATGGAACAGACATTTGTATCCTAGTGATATCAGAAATTTTGGTTTAGGATAACTATGTAATGTAATGCCAGAATATAATCCTAAAATCTAACCCATGTGTACTAGTTAACACCTTTACTCTTATTTGTAATGACATTCATTGCATGCATTAAGTGTGTCTGTAAGAGATAAGCTTTAAGCCACTGTTGAACTGAATTTGAAACACCTTGATTAAGGTATCTTTCATATGCATAGCTGTATATATCAATATTCTTCATTTTCAGAAAACAACATTTTTTTGGACAGAAAATGGCCATATCTGTGATGACTTAGCTTTTTTTGAATGCTCACACATCCTTACACATGGCTCCTTTCCATTTGGACTTGACTTTTCCCATGCACACAGGATGCTTTGCTGGTTTTTGTGATTTCAGAGACTGGATTTTCCTAATTACTCCTCATGGAGCTGTTTATTACTTAAGAAATACCGACTACGCAACCTGAGCAATATTGACTAGGTAAATGGGTAATATTTTTATGGGTTTATAAGATTAACCTCTCAAATAGTATAAGAATTAAGGGAGGATAGAAGCATGGTGTACCACTCAGTCAATACTGGTTTTGTAGATGGAAACTTAACTATAGAAGGCGATTAATCATTGAGTACCAATATTATCAGAAACATTTGCTTAACACTATCACAGCAAAGTTTGAGGAAATGCACAGTGATGTAACTATTTGGCAACTGCCTAATGCGTTTTAAACGTTAAATGACCTTAATAATTGATGCCACTCATTATTCAGTTGATTAGGTAAACGTCCCAATTGTCATTCTTAATTTCTTGTTTTCCTTTAAAACCAAGATCTAATACATCAGTGAGACTTGTGGTCACTACCACCAAACATTTCGAGAATCTTACCACATTTTCCCGCTTGCATTATCACCCTGCTCCAAGCAATCATCTAATCTCACCGATTATTACAGTCGCCAGATAACTCATCCTTTGGATGCATCTTCTGCATGCTATTGCTAGTGAATGCAGTCAGAGTAATATTGTTAAACTCAGTCTGAAATCATCAACCTCCAGAGAATATTTAAAGCCATGAAAGAAGCCTGAGGGCTCATAGGAAACTGTATAATGCCAGTTAGGAAGGTCAAGAATTATTTTCAGGCACTCCAATGTTTAGCGGACAGGACGGTGCTGAGAAGGCAGAAAGGAGTTCAGAGATAAATAAGTACCAAAGTTTAGAGCAGGCTCAATTCAGTAGATAAGTGGGAGTACTGAGACATATTCATGATATTCATGGTTATTTTATATTTTATTCATTAATGGATGTTAATTAGCTTAATTTATGACTTTACAATAGATATCAAAACATCACATCATATACCATAAATACACTCAATTTATATTTTTTAATTTAAAAAATAAATTTGTAATTTTTTAAAAAGCATTAAAAAATGCAATGCCAGTCTCTCATTGGAATCTAAGATGGTTTCTAAGAAACACTGCCTGATATATATATATATACACACACACACACACACACACACAATCACACACACATACATATATACATGTATGTGTATATACACATACACATATACATATATAGACATACACATATATGTTTTATTTTTTAATTTTTATTTTGTAATTTTTTGTGGGCACCTAGTAGATACATATATTTATGGGGAACATGAGATATTTTGATGTTGCCTATTATATTTTGACTGTAACTTCTATAAGGGTGAAGAGAAAATTTATATTCAGTTTATTTTCAAATTACCATGTTTTTATTTTAGCTTATGCTAGGTAAGTTAACCACATTTCTTTTTTTTTTGATAATTATGAAATGATTCTAAAACTTTTTTATAAAACAAAACAGTCTCTCTCTGTCGCCAGGCTGGAGTGCAGTGGCATGATCTCAGCTCGCTACAACCTCTGCCTCCCGGGTTCAGGCGATTCTCCTTCCTCAACCTCCTGAGTAGCTGGGACTACAGGCGTGCACCACGAAGCCCAAGTAATTTTTGTATTTTTAGTAGAGATGGCGTTTCACCATGTTGGCCAGGATGGTCTCGATCTCCTGACCTAGTGATCTGCCCGCCTCAGCCTCCCAAAGTGCTGGGATTACAGGCGTGAGCTACCGCGCCCGGCCTGCATACTGTTTCTCAGAGTGATTGAATCATTGTACATTCCCATCAACCGTGTTCAAAGGTGACAGTTTTCAATACTGTCACCAATATTTATATTTTTTATGTATAGTAACCATATTAGTAGGTGTGAGCTGATAACTCACTGTGGTTTTGATTTTTAGCTCCCTTATGGTTAGTGTGTTGAACACCTTATTTTATATCTGATAGTCATTTGTGTGTCTTCTCTGGAGAAGTGTCTAAGTTCTTTGTCCATTTTCACTTTATTTTTTATTTAGTTGAGTAAGCTCCCTGCATATTTTGGATATTCACCCCGGTCAGATATATGCTTTGCAAATATTTTCTCCCATTCCATAAATTGTCTTATTATCTTATTACTCGTTTCCTTTGCTGTGCAAAGGCTTTTTACCTTGGTGCAGTTCCCACTTGCCAGTTTTTATTTTAGTTGCCTGTGGTTTTGGTGACATATTCAATAACTGATTGCCAAAGGCAATGTTAAGGAATTTTCTCCTGTTTTCTTCTAGGAGCTTTACAATTCCAGGTCTTATGCTCAAGTCTTTAATCCATTTCGAGTTGATTTTTGTGTGTAGTGTAAGATGTGGGGTTCCAATTTCATACTTTTGCATGTGGATTTCTGGATTTCCCAGCATCATTTCTTGAAAAGTCTATCCTCTCCCTATTGTATATGCATGGTGGCCTTGTAGAAGATCAGTTAACCATATACACCTACATTCATTTCTGAGCTCTCAAGTTTTTAAATATATATTTGTGTGTGTATATATATGTGTGTATATATATGTGTGTGTGTATATATATGTATACACACACACACACACACACATATATTTGAGAGAGTCTTGCTCTGTCACCCAGGCTGGTGTGCAGTGGCAGAGTCATGGTTCACTGTAACCTCTGCCTTCCGGATTCAGGTGATCCTGAGGCCTCACCCTCTTGAGCAGCTGTGACTACAAGCATGTGCCACCACACTGGGCTAATTTTTGTATTTTTAGTAGAGATGGGGTTTTACCATGTTGCCCAGGCCCATCTGGAACCCCTGGTCTCAGGTTATCTGCCAGCATTTGCAAATAAGAAACCTGATGGACAGGCTTAAATAAACACAAATATATAGCAAAACACTCATTGAGCCTACATTACCCTGTAACTATTGTCCTATTTTTATTCCATTCACAATGGAACTACTAAAAAATGTAATCCAAATCAACTCACAATTCTCTTCCCTTACATTCTATAATTTAACCAAAAGTAGACTCATCTCTTTAGGCCTCTGCTAAGCTCTCTCACACTTTTACAAAACAAATCAATACAGAATTTGTGATATACCCAATTATTCCATCCCACTTGTCATTCCCTAATTTTTTTCCTCTTAATAGTTGATGCCACTCATTATTCAGTTGATTAGGTAAACGTCCCAATTGTCATTCTTAATTTCTTGTTTTCCTTTAAAACCAAGATCTAATACATCAGTGAGACTTGTGGTCACTACCACCAAACATTTCAAGAATCTTACCACATTTTCCGCTTGCATTATCACCCTGCTCCAAACAATCATCTAATCTCACCGATTATTACAGTCGCCAGATAACTCATCCTTTGGATGCATCTTCTGCATGCTATTGCTAGTGAATGCAGTCAGAGTAATATTGTTAAACTCAGTCTGAAATCATCAACCTCCAGAGAATATTTAAAGCCATGAAAGAAGCCTGAGGGCTCATAGGAAACTGTATAATGCCAGTTAGGAAGGTCAAGAATTATTTTCAGGCACTCCAATGTTTAGCGGACAGGACGGTGCTGAGAAGGCAGAAAGGAGTTCAGAGATAAATAAGTACCAAAGTTTAGAGCAGGCTCAATTCAGTAGATAGGTGGGAGTACTGAGACATATTCATGATATTCGTGGTTATTTTATATTTTATTCATTAATGGATGTTAATTAGCTTAATTTATGACTTTACAATAGATATCAAAACATCACATCATATACCATAAATACACTCAATTTATATTTTTTAATTTAAAAAATAAATTTTTAATTTTTTAAAAAGCATTAAAAAATGCAATGCCAGTCTCTCATTGGAATCTAAGATGGTTTCTAAGAAACACTGCCTGATATATATATATATATATATGCACACACACACACACAATCACACACACACACATATATACATGTATGTGTATATACACATACACATATACATATATAGACATACACATATATGTTTTATTTTTTAATTTTTATTTTGTAATTTTTTGTGGGCACCTAGTAGATATATATATTTATGGGGAACATGAGATATTTTGATGTTGCCTATTATATTTTGACTGTAACTTCTATAAGGGTGAAGAAAAAATTTATATTCAGTTTATTTTCAAATTACCATGTTTTTATTTTAGCTTATGCTAGGTAAGTTAACCACATTTCATTTTTTTTGATAATTATGAAATGATTCTAAAACTTTTTTATAAAACAAAACAGTCTCTCTCTGTCGCCAGGCTGGAGTGCAGTGGCATGATCTCAGCTCGCTACAACCTCCGCCTCCCGGGTTCAGGCGATTCTCCTTCCTCAACCTCCTGAGTAGCTGGGACTACAGGCGTGCACCACGAAGCCCAAGTAATTTTTGTATTTTTAGTAGAGATGGCGTTTCACCATGTTGGCCAGGATGGTCTCGATCTCCTGACCTAGTGATCTGCCCGCCTCAGCCTCCCAAAGTGCTGGGATTACAGGTGTGAGCTACCACGCCCGGCCTGCATACTGTTTCTCAGAGTGATTGCATCATTGTACATTCCCATCAACCGTGTTCAAAGGTGACAGTTTTCAATACTGTCACCAATATTTATATTTTTTATATATAGTAACCATATTAGTAGGTGTGAGCTGATAACTCACTGTGGTTTTGATTTTTAGCTCCCTTATGGTTAGTGTGTTGAACACCTTATTTTATATCTGATAGTCATTTGTGTGTCTTGTCTGGAGAAGTGTCTAAGTTCTTTGTCCATTTTCACTTTATTTTTTATTTAGTTGAGTAAGCTCCCTGCATATTTTGGATATTCACCCCTGGTCAGATATATGCTTTGCAAATATTTTCTCCCATTCCATAAATTGCCTTATTATCTTATTACTCATTTCCTTTGCTGTGCAGAGGCTTTTTACCTTGGTGCAGTTCCCACTTGCCAGTTTTTATTTTAGTTGCCTGTGGTTTTGGTGACATATTCAATAACTCATTGCCAAAGGCAATGTTAAGGAATTTTCTCCTGTTTTCTTCTAGGAGCTTTACAATTCCAGGTCTTATGCTCAAGTCTTTAATCCATTTCGAGTTGATTTTTGTGTGTAGTGTAAGATGTAAGTGTAAGTGTAAGATGTAAGTGTAAGATGTGGGGTTCCAATTTCATACTTTTGCATGTGGATTTCTGGATTTCCCAGCATCATTTCTTGAAAAGTCTATCCTCTCCCTATTGTATATGCATGGTGGCCTTGTAGAAGATCAGTTAACCATATACACCTACATTCATTTCTCAGCTCTCAAGTTTTTAAATATATATTTGTGTGTGTATATATATGTGTGTATATATATGTGTGTGTGTGTATATATATGTATACACACACACACACACACACATATATTTGAGACAGAGTCTTGCTCTGTCACCCAGGCTGGTGTGCAGTGGCAGAGTCATGGTTCACTGTAACCTCTGCCTTCCGGATTCAGGTGATCCTGAGGCCTCACCCTCTTGAGCAGCTGTGACTACAAGCATGTGCCACCACACTGGGCTAATTTTTGTATTTTTAGTAGAGATGGGGTTTTACCATGTTGCCCAGGCCCATCTGGAACCCCTGGTCTCAGGTTATCTGCCAGCTTTTGCCAGATTACAGGAATTACAGTGATAGGATTACAGGCATGAGCTATGCATGCCCAGCTGAGCTCTCAATTCTGTTTCATTGGTCTATATGTCTGTCTTTATCCCAGTACCACCCTGTTTTGATTGCTATAGCTTTGTAATGTATTTTGAAGTGCTGCAGTGTGATGCCTCCAGTTTTGTTTCTTTCTTCTCAAGATGACTTTGTATATCCTAGGTCTTTTGTTGTTCTGTATAAATTTTAGCACTATTTTTCTATTTCTGAAAGAAATGCCATTGGGATTTTGATGGGAATAGAATTCCAATTTATTGTGTAATATGAATGTTTTAACAATATTAAGATTTCAATACATAAACATGAGATGTCTTTCCATTTATTTTTTCTAATTTTTATTTTGTAATTTTTGTGGGCACCTAGTAGATATATATATTTATGTGGATATGATTTAGATCATTTCTTGATGTCTATCCTATTATATTTTGACTGTAACTTCTATAAGGGTCAGAAAAATTTATATTCATTTTATTTTCAAATTATTTTTTATTTGTGTGTGTATATATATGTGTATATATATGTGTGTGTGTATATATGTATGCACACACACACACATATATTTGAGAGAGTCTTGCTCTGTCACCCAGGCTGGTGTGCAGTGGCAGAGTCATGGTTCACTGTAACCTCTGCCTTCCGGATTCAGGTGATCCTGAGGCCTCACCCTCTTGAGCAGCTGTGACTACAAGCATGTGCCACCACACGGCCCAAGTAATTTTTGTATTTTTAGTAGAGATGGGGTTTTACCATGTTGCCCAGGCCCATCTGGAACCCCTGGTCTCAGGTTATCTGCCAGCTTTTGCCAGATTACAGGAATTACAGTGATAGGATTACAGGCATGAGCTATGCATGCCCAGCTGAGCTCTCAATTCTGTTTCATTGGTCTATATGTCTGTCTTTATCCCAGTACCACCCTGTTTTGATTGCTATAGCTTTGTAATGTATTTTGAAGTGCTGCAGTGTGATGCCTCCAGTTTTGTTTCTTTCTTCTCAAGATGACTTTGTATATCCTAGGTCTTTCGTTGTTCTATATAAATTTTAGCACTATTTTTCTATTTCTGAAAGAAATGCCATTGGGATTTTGATGGGAATAGAATTCCAATTTATTGTGTAATATGAATGTTTTAACAATATTAAGATTTCAATACATAAACATGAGATGTCTTTCCATTTATTTTTTTCTAATTTCTCTCCTTAATGTATTGTAGCTTTCAGTGTAAGGAAAAAGTCTTTTACCTCCTTGGGTAAGTTTTATTTCTATTTTTTAATGGGATTAATTATATTAAAAATGAGAATTTTAATTTCCTTTTCAGATTGCGTGTTGTTAGTATGTAGAACTACAAGTGCAACTTTTTAAATGTTGTATGTGGATTTTGTTTCCTGTAACGTTATTAAATATGTTTATTAGTTGTAAGTTTTTTTTCTTTCTTTCAGATTTTGGATGTCTTTTATTTCTTTTTTCTTGCCTAAACAAGCCCACATTTAATATCCTATTTAACAGTGAAAAACTAATAGTTTTCCTATAGCATCAGAAAGAAAATAAAGATCCCTATTCTTGTAAATTCTATTCAACATAATGCTGGCAGTTCTGAAAGAGCAAAAGTGAGACCATTTTAATGGATAATTTGCATACAGTTTTTTTAAATATGGAACATAGGTGAGACTATGTAAATTTTCCAAATAATCTGAGACACTTAAGTGAAAGGTCATTATACAGATGAACTGAAAGCCTAGTATTTTTTTCTCCATTTCCTCCTTCTCCTCATTCTTCTTCTGCTATTATCGCTAAGGATCATTGTGTTAACACTTTACATAGGTTATCTTATTTAATCTTCACAACAACCCTATAAATAATCATCAGCAATTCAGAAGAAGAGAGTGACTTACTGTAAAGATCACACTTGTCATCATCAGAACCGTTGGGATGAACCCACGTAATGTGCTATCAGAGTCCCTATGATTAACCAAAAGCATTACTCTAAATGCTTTGAAGGATTAGAAAACTCTTAAATCTATATCTTTGAGTCTGCAAATAAAAGTTTACATGTACCCACTGTAAAAATATAACAGAAATAATAGGAATCAGTATAATTTTTTAAAAATGTAAAGTATTCTTGAAAAGATTCCAAACATTGTAAAATTTAGCAGTAAACTGATGATTATGAGTCACACTTTTCCTCTACTTTTGAGAGCATTACCAATACGTTTTAATGACATATTGGAAATTATGATATTTTAAAACTAGGGTGGTTGAGACTATTAAATGCCATTGAGATTTTCAGAGTACTTTCATTTGTCTTTCTAAAGATAGGATAATCTGAGAGTAAACAAATATATATATATAGTTATAAATGTGAATTATAATTTGTTTCAAAATTGAATTATATAGCATTTTTAGGAATCCATGCCTAGAGGGTAATATGTGGAAATGTAAGGAAATAAACTAATAAAAACATCTTTACTATAACCTAATTATTGTATTTTCTGATAATTCAGAGTTTCTTAATGTTAATATAGCTTGTATTGTCATAAATAAATAAAAACCCATCACTATAATCTTCCATAAAAAACAAAAGCCAAAATAAATTTTATTTATGCACGAGTAAATCTATATATATTGTAGCTAATCAGTATTTATTAACAATTTTTTCAAAGAGGGGAGGAATTAATCATTTTTTATGCAAAACCATTAATAGTCAAATTAAAAAGTACAATATTGAACAGTATTAAAGCTGTATGCAAAATGCTCAAATTTTGTTAGAAATGTATAAATTTATATATCTTTTCACATTCTATAACCATATATGTGTGTTTATGGGAATGTATGTTTTTATATATCTCCATTTATAATAAATATATGAATGTCTAAAATAATTATCAACCCCATAACTATATATTAACTATATGAAGTTATATATTCATTATTATATGCACAAACTCATAACAAATGTTTAGATTAGAATACATATACTAATATTTATTAAATGTATAAAATTATATATCCATGTCATTTTATAGCTACAGATATTTTTATAGCTTAAATAAATTCACCAACATTTTAATGCATTTGTCTTTGCATAACAGGATTTCAAGTAAGAACAGCATCATGGGAGTAACCACCCCCACAATTTAATTACCACCCACCAGGTCCCTACTGTGACAAATGGGGATTACAATTCAAGATGAAATTTGGGTGAGGACACAGACAAATCCTATCATTCTGTTCCTGGCTCCTTCCAAATCTCATGATGTCACATTTCAAAACACATTCATGTCTTCCCAACAATCCCCCAAAGTCTTAATTCATTCCAACATAAAAAGTCAAAGTCCAAAATCTCATCTGAGACAAGGCAATTTCCTTCTGCCTATAAGCCTATAAAATCAAAAACAAGTTAGTTACTTCCTAGATGCAATGGGAGTACAGGCATGGGGAAGACATACTTGTTCCAAATGGGAGAAATTGGCCAAAACAAAGGAGCTACAGGCCTCATGCAAGTCTGAAATTGAATAGGCCAGTTCTGAAACTATCTTCTTTGATCCATATCTCCCATCCAGGGCACACTGATGTAAGAAGTCGACTCCCATGGCCTACCACAGCTCTGCCACTGTGGTTTTACAAGGTATAGCTCCCCTCCTGAATGCTTTCATGGGCTGGCACTGAATGTGCCACTTTTCCAGGAGCACAGTGCAAACTGTCAGTGGATCTACGATTCTGTGGTCTGGAGGACAACGGCCCTCTTCTCACAGCTCCACTAGGCAGTGCCCCAGTGGGGACTCTTTGTGGGGGCTCCAACCCCACACTTCCCTTCCACACTGCCCTAGCAGAAATTCTTCATGAGGGCTCCACCCCTGCAGCACACCTCTGCCTGGACATACAGGTGTTTCCACACATCCTTTGAAATTTAGGGTTTCATTAAACCTCTGAGCTTTCTGAATGCACTAGAATTTTAATTATTCAAAATGTCCATTGAAACTTTGCTAAGCACTATTTTCAAAGGTCTATACAAGTGAAGCATTGAGATTAGTTCATGTTGGAGGGGAATACATTTGTGTAGATAGATAGATCTGATTTATTAAAAATCATTCAGCAGGTATTAATGTTGAATTTTAGAAAGGGAGAAAGAGAATAAGGGGGAAAGCATTAGTTCAAGAGAAAAAGAGACAGAAAGATAGAGATACTCAGGGGCAGAAGTATGCACATATGAAGACTAAGAGATAGAATCTCAGAAACAAAACATAATTCATGAATCTCAACATTGGGAGATACTCATTGTACCTTATTTTACATATCTAATCCTAACATTATAATACTATTAAAACTACAATGATTAATTGAATTTTAAACTTTCATTAAGCTAATGGGAATCCGTTATCCTTCTCCTATAAGAGAAAATATAATCTTAGCAAACTAACACAAGAACGGAAACTAAATACCACATGCTCTCACTTATAAGTGGGAGCTAAATGTTGAGAACTCATGGCTGCATAAAGGGGGACAACACACACTGAGGCCTAGCCAAAGGTGGAGGGTGGGAGGAGGGAGAGGATCAGGAAAAATAACTAATCGGTACTAGGTTTAATGCCTGAGTGATGAAATAATCTGTGCAACAAACCCCTATGACACAAGTTTACCTGTGTAACAAATCTGCACATGTACCCCTGAACTTAAAATGAAAGTTAAAAAGAGAAACCTTACAAATATATAAAGTTTAAGAAAAAAGGGAAATGTCAAACAAATAACTCCTCCTTATTGAAAATAAAGGAAGAGATTTGTCCCATTCCCTTTTCTTAGAGTATTTACTTTACAAAATGTTTAGTTTCTGTCTCTGTTTCTTGGAAATGTATGCAAATTCAGGAAACAGAGCTAAATAACCTTGCTAGCTTTATGACTCAGACATGTTTTCTTAATTACATGGGACAATTTCATTGATGTACTCATCAAGGAAGAGCAGCTCACCAATTTTCCAGTTTCTATGGGATGATAGGAATCTAATTTGTGTAGAAGTGGCTTGCTCCAATTTGCAAAACGAACTCAGGAGTGAGTGGTGACTCAGTCCTATAACACCAGTACTTTGGGAGGATGAGGCCGGCAGATCACTTGAGGTCAGGAGTTCTAGACCAGCCTGGCCAACATGGTGAAATCTTGTCTCTACCAAAAATACAAAAATTAGCCAGATGTGGTGGCGCACGCCTGTATTCCCAGATACTTGTGGGTGGCTGAGGCAGAAGAATCGCTTGAACCTGGGAGGCAGAGGTTGCAACGAGTCGAGATTGCACCACTGTACTCCAGCCTGGGCGACAGAGTGAGACTCCATCTCAAAAAGAAAAAAAAAAGTATAAAAACATGAAAAGCTTATTTTATAAAATGTAAAAATATGAGGTTTTTTTCCTTTAAAGAAAACCAGTTGGCTAACTCAGATGGTCACCCCAAATAGCAGTGAGTTTATGATAAATTATGTATGAAAAATGGCACTTTCAAGTCCTCTATTTGAGAACTAGTTGTTTATCTTGAGAGCATGTATGCAAAAGGTTATATCTGCTTGGCTCTGCAAAATGGTGAGATTTCTTCGTAACTCTATGATCTCTTAGCAGATTGTCTGTGATCCCCATAATACTCTTGTTTATTGCTTACTGAATAATAAAACTTCTTTACTGCCTTTCTACTTTTGTGGACAGGTTTTCTGGTTTGGGAGGAGATTTTATTTTTAATTATATTTCCCCAACACTTCCAATTGCTGATTAGTTTTAATTATTGGAATTATGATATTAATAATGGTGAGGTTTTTATTTTTTAACTTTCCTGAATTGGCTCTTATTCTAACCTTTAAAGCTTCAAATATTTCTAAAATGTGAATTGCAAACCTTGATCTATCAAAATTTGAATATTCATCTTCTAAATAAGGATGTTTTCACTCTTTCTTCTTTATTATTATTATTTCATTGGCTAATGGAAACAGAAGATAATATCCTGGAAGAAAAATAAAATTATCAATAGAAAAATATAATAATTCACAGAACAAAATATATTTTATTAAATTAAATATATTTCTTTTATTTTTAATACAAATAGTAATATTAAATAAAAATTTGTCAGAGGTCATTGTCGTAGACTGAGCTCCTGCATTAGGCCCCAACAGAGCAGACTAAACCAGAATGGGGTCCCTTGAGCTCAATGCCATGTAATCAAACTGGACTAATTCTGTGAAAAACAGAATATTCACAGCAACCAATCAGAAGAAGCCCAACTTACTTGAGCTGCCATGATAAGGAAGTCCCATCTGCTTTAACACTATAAAAAAGCAACTTTGAAAAGACTACTCAGCTTCTTGTTTTCTCATTTAAGAAAGAGCTTTCTGAGAAACTGCTCTGTGTTCTGTTAATTCATCTCACAGAGTTACACTTCTTTTCACAGTCTAGTTTTTGGGAACCTGAAAGGATATTTTTATCGCATTGAAGTGAAAAGGAAAATGTTCAAAGAACTAAAGAAGCTTTCTGAGAAACTTCTTTGTGATGTGATTCACTCACAAAATTACACCTTTCTTCATGAAGGGTTTGCTACACTGTGTTCTGTAATCTGCAAAGGATATTTGGAGTGCACTGAGGCATATGGTGAAGGAAATATCCTCAGATAAAACTAGAAAGAAGCTTTCTGAGAAACTGTCTCTGATGTGTGAATTGTCTATTCATCTCTATTCAAGTCTGTTACCTGTTTTTATTGAATCTGAAATGGATTTTTATTCACATTGAAGCCTGAACAAAGGAAATATCCTCAAATAAAAACAGAAAGCAGAAATAAAGTCTTTAGAAACAAAAATATCCTCTGAAACTAGAAAGAAGCTTCTGAGAAACTGTTCTCAGATGTGTATTCATCTCAGTTACACTTCCTTTTTTGAGTGTCTGCACTGTTTTTGGGAATCAGAAGGATATTTTTATCAGAAGCTTAGACAAAGGAAATATCTCAAATAAAAACTGGAGAGAAGCTTTCTGAAACTGCTTTGTGATGTGTATTCATCAGAATTACACCTTTCTCTTCATGAAGTTTTCACTTTGTTGTGAAATCAGAAACATTTGGGGGCATAGGCCTGGTGAAAAAGAAATATCCAGATGACAGAAGCTTTCTGAGAAACTGCTTCTGTGATGAATTCTCTCACAGAGTTATACTTCTTTTCTGAGCAGTTTGACCACTGTTTTTTGGGAACCTGGGATGATATTTTTTATGAAGAATAAGGAAAAACTCAATAAAACTAGAAGAATGAAACTTCTTTGTGTGTTTCATCTCACTAGAATACATCTT
>JABBCR010001551.1:0-41977 GCA_014849445.1 Cercopithecus mona
CTGAGAACGTGTTCTCGGATGTGTGAATTCATCTCACAGAGTTACACTTTCTTTTCATGGAGCAGTCTGTTACCACTGTTTTTGGGGAATCTGAAAGGGGATATTTTTATCGCATTGAAGTGAAAAGGAAATATCCTCAAATAAAACTAGAAGAAGCTTTCTGAGAAACTTCTTTGTGATGTGATTCACTCACAGAATTACACCTTTCTTCATGAAGTTTGCTAACACTGTGTTCTGTAATCTGCAAAGGATATTTGGAGTGCACTGAGGCATATGGTGAAAAGGAAATATCCTCAGATAAAACTAGAAAGAAGCTTTCTGAGAAACTGTTTCTGATGTGTGAATTCTCTCACAGAGTTACACTTTCTATTCATTGAACAGTATGTTACCACTGTTTTGAATCTGAAGGATATTTTTATCACATTGAAGCCTGAACAAAGGAAATATCCTCAAATAAAACTAGAAAGAAGCTTTCTGAGAAACTTCTATGTGAAAAATATCCTCAGATGAAAACTAGAAAGAATCTATCTGGGGAAATGATTTCTGATGTGTAAATTCATCTCACAGAGTTACAATATTCTTTTCATCGAGCAATTTGGTAGCACTGTTTATGGGTATTTGAGAGGCATATTTATTTTTATCACATTGAAGCCTATGGAAAAGGAAATATCTCAAATAAAACTAGAAAGAAGCTTTCTGAAAAACTGCTCTGTGTTCTGTTAATTCATCTCACAGAGTTACATCTTTCCCTTCAAGAAGTTTGCTAACACTGTGTTCTGTAATCTGCAAAGGATATTTGGAGTGCACTGAGGCATGGTGAAAATGAAATATCCTCTGACAAAAACCAGAAAGAAGCCTTCTGAGAACTTGCTTTTTGATGTGTGAATTCCTCTCACAGAGTTACACTTTCCTTTCATGAGCAGTTTGTTACCACTGTTTTTGGGAATCTGAGAAGGATATTTTTATGCATTGAAGTGAAAAGGAAATATCTCAAATAAAACTAGAAGAAGCTTTCTGAAACTTCTTTGTGATGTGAATTCATCTCACAGAATTACACCTTTCTTTTCATGAAGTTTGCTAACACTGTGTTCCTGTAATCTGCAAAGGATATTTGGAGTGCACTGAGGCATGGTGAAAAATATCCTCAGATGAAATTTAGAAAGAAGCTTTCTGAGAAACTGCTCTGTGTTCTGTTAATTCCTCTCACAGAGTTACATCTTTCTTTTCCTGGATCAGTCTGTTACCACTGTTTTGAATCTGAAAGGATATTTTTATCGCATTGAAGCCTATGGAAAAGGAAATATCCTCAAATAAAACTAGAAAGAAGCTTTCTGAAACTGCTTTGTGATGTGAATTCACTCACAGAATTACACCTTTCTCTTCATGAAGTTTGCTAACACTGTGTTCTGTAATCTGCAAAGTGATATTTGGAGTGCACTGAGGCATGGTGAAAAGGAAATATCTTCCGTTCAAAACTGGAAAGAAACTTTCTGAGAAACTATTCTCTGATGTGTGAATTCGTCTCACAGTGTTACAATTTCTTTTTATGACGCAGTCTGTTACCACTGTTTTTTGGGAACCTGAGAAGTACTATTTTTTTATCACATTGAAGCCTACGAGGACAAAGGATATATCCTCAAATAAAGAAAAAAAACTTTCTGAAACTGCTTTGTAATGTGTGAATTCATCTCCCACACTTACATCTTTCTTTTCATGGAGCAGTCTGTTACCACTGTTTTGGAATCTGAAGGATATTTTTGAGATTGGATAAAAAGGAAATATCCTCAGATGAAAACCTGAAAGAAGGTTTCTGAGAAACTGATTTGTGATGTGTGAATTCATCTCACAGAGCTAAACATTCATTTCATGGAGCAGTCTGTTTCCAATGTTTTGGAATCTGAAGGATATTTGGGAGCATTAAGCTATGGTGAAAAGGAAATATCTCAAATAAAACTAGAAGCTTTCTGAGAAACTGCTTTATTATGTGAATTCACCTCACAGAATTACACTTTCTCTTCATGAAGTTTGCTAACACTGTGTTCTGTAATCTGCAAAGGATATTTGGAGTGCACTGAGGCATATGGTGAAAAATATCTCAGATGAAAACTGGAGTTTCTGAGAAACTGTTTCTGATGTGAATTCATCTCACAGAGTTACTTTCTTTTCATGGAGCAGTCTGTTACCACTGTTTTGGAATCTGAAGGATATTTTTATCACATTGAAGAAAGAAAAGATATCCTCAAACAAAAACTGAAGAAACTTTCTGAGAAACTTCTTTGTGATGTGATTCACTCACAGAATTACACCTTTCTTTTCATGGGTTTGCTAACACTGTTTTGTAATCTGCAAAGGATATTTGGAGTGCACTGAGGCTATGGTGAAAAATATCCTCAGATAAAACTAGAAAGAAGGTTTCTGAGAAACTTGTTTCAGATCTGTGAATTCTCTCACAGAGTTACTTTTCTTTTCATGAGCAGTCTGTTACACTGTTTTGGAATCTGAGAAGGATATTTTATCACATTGAAGTATGAAAAAGGAAATATCCTCAAACAAAAACTAGAAAGAACTTTCTGAAACTGCTTTGTGATGTGATTCACTCATAGAATTACACCTTTCTTTCAGTTTGAACACTGTTTTGTAATCTGAAGGATATTTGGGAGTGCACTGAGGCTATGGTAAAAAAGAAAACATCCTCAGATGAAAACTAGAAAGAAGCTTTCTGAGAAACTGTTTCTGATGTGTGAATTAGTCTCACAGAGTTACATTCTTTCATGAGCAGTTTGCTAACACTGTTTTGTAATCTGAAGGATATTTTAGCATTGAAGCTGGTGAAAAAAAATATCCTCAGATATAAACCAGAAAGAAACTCTCTGAGAAACTTATTTGTGATGTGTATATTCATCTCACAGAGTAACATCTTTCTTTTCATGGAGCTGCTTGCTAACACTGTTTTGTAATCTGAAGGATATTTGGGAGTGCACTGAAGGCTATGGTGAAAAGGAAATATCTTCAGATAAAACTAGAAAGAAGCTTTCTGAGAAACTGCTTTTGATATGTGAATTCATCTCATAGAGTTACATTCTTTCATGAGCAGTTTGCTAACACTGTTTTGTAATCTGAAGGATATTTTGGCATTGAAGCCTATGAAAAGAAATATCCTCAGATAAAAAAGAGAGCTTTCTGAGAAACTGCTCTGTGTGAATTCATCCCAGAGATACACCTTCTCTTCATGAAACAGTTTAACACTGTGTTTGTAATCTGCAAAGGATATTTGGAGTGCACTGAGGCATATGGTGAAAAATATCTCAGATAAAACTAGAAAGCTTTCTGAGAAACTGCTTTCTGATGTGAATTCATCTCACAGAGTTACATTCTTTCATGGCAGTCTGTTACCTGTTTTGGGAATCTGAAGGATATTTTGGATCTCATTGAAGCCTATGTGAAAAATATCCTCAAATAAAACTAGAAAGAAGCTTTCTGAGAAACTGCTTTCTGATGTGAATTCACTCACAGATACACTTTCTCTTCATGAAGTTTGAACACTGTTTTGTAATCTGCAAGGATATTTGGGAGTGCACTGAGGCTATGGTGAAAAGGAAATATCTCAGATGAAAACCAGAAAGAAGCTTTCTGAGAAACTGTTTCTGATGTGTGAATTCTCTCACAGAGTTACTTTTCTTTTCATGGAGCAGTCTGTTACCACTGTTTTGGGAATCTGAAAGGATATTTTTTAGCATTGAAGCCTATGTGAAAAGGAAATATCCTCAAATAAAAACAGAAAGAAGCTTTCTGAAACTTCTTTGTGATGTGAATTCATCACAGAGTTACACTTTCTTTTCATGAGCAGTTTGCTAACACTGTTTTGTAATCTGAAGGATATTTGGGAGTGCACTGAGGCTATGGTGAAAAGGAAATATCTCAGATGAAAACTAGAAGCTTTCTGAGAAACTGCTTTCTGATGTGTGAATTCACTCACAGAGTTAAACTTCTTTTCATGAGCAGTCTGTTACACTGTTTTGGAATCTGAAGGATATTTTGGGCATTGAAGCCTATGTGAAAAGGAAATATCCTCAGATAAAACTGGAAGAAGCTTTCTGAGAAACTGCTTTGTGATGTGAATTCACTCACAGTTACACCTTTCTTCATGAAGTTTGAACACTGTTTTGTAATCTGAAGGATATTTGGGAGTGCACTGAGGCATATGGTGAAAAATATCTCAGATAAAACTGGAAAGAAGCTTTCTGAGAAACTGCTTTGTGATGTTTAATTCATCTCACAAAGTTACATCTTTCATGAGCAGTCTGTTACCACTGTTTTGGAATCTGAGAAGGATATTTTATCATTGAAGCCTATGTGAAAAGGAAATATCCTCAGATAAAACTGAAGAAGCTTTCTGAAACTGCTTTGTGATGTGTGAATTCTCACAGTTACACCTTTCTCTTCATGAAGGTTTTTCTAACACTGTTTTGTAATCTGAAAGGATATTTGGAGCACTATGGTGAAAAGGAAATATCCTCAGATAAAACTGAAAGAAGCTTTCTGAAACTGTTTCTGATGTGTGAATTCTCTCACAGAGTTACTTTCTTTCATGAGCAGTCTGTTACCTGTTTTGGGGAATCTGAAGGATATTTTATCATTGAAGCCTATGGTGGCAAAGGAAATATCCTCTGATAAAAGTAGAAAGAAGCTTTCTGAGAAACTTCTTGGTGATGTGTGAATTCACTCACAGAATTACACCTTTCTTCATGAAGTTTGAACACTGTTTTGAATCTGAAAGGATATTTTATCATTGAAGCCTATGTGAAAAGGAAATATCTTCTGTTAAAAACTGAAAAAAAGCTTTCTGAGAAACTGCTTTCTGATGTATTCATCTCACAGTTACATTTCTTTTCATGGCAGTCTGTTACACTGTTTTGGAATCTGAGAAGGATATTTTATGCATTGAAGAATGTGAAAAATATCCTCAGATAAAAAAGAAAGAAGCTTTCTGAGAAACTTCTTTGTGATGTGAATTCACTCAGTTACACTTTCTCTTCATGAAGTTTGAACACTGTTTTGTAATCTGCAAAGGATATTTGGGAGCACACAGCTATGGTGAAAAATATCCTCAGATAAAACTGGAAGAAGCTTTCTGAAACTGCTTCTGATGTGTGAATTCACTCAGTTACACTTTCTTTCATGAGCAGTTTGAACACTGTTTTGGAATCTGAAAGGATATTTGAGCATTGAAGCTTTGAAAAAAAATATCCTCAGATAAATAGAAAGAAGCTTTCTGAGAAACTGCTCTGTGATGTGAATTCATCTCACAGAGTTACTTTCTTTTCATTAGCAGTTTTCACTGTTTTGGAATCTGAAAGGATATTTGGAGTGCACTGAGGCATATGGTGAAAAATATCTCAGATAAAAAAGAAGCTTTCTGAAACTGTTTGATGTGAATTCATCTCAGAGTTACACTTTCTTTCATGGAGCAGTTGTTACCTTTTTGGAATCTGAAAGGATATTTTTACATTGAATATGTGAAAAATATCCTCAGAAAAACTGGAAGAAGCTTTCTGAGAAACTGCTTTGTGATGTGAATTCACTCACAGTTAACCTTTCTTCATGAGCAGTTTGAACACTGTTTTGAATCTGAAGGATATTTGAGCAGAGCTATGGTGAAAAGGAAATATCTCAGATAAAACTAGAAGAAGCTTTCTGAAACTGCTCTGATGTGTATTCATCTCACAGAGTTACTTTCTTTTCATTAGCAGTTTTCACTGTTTTGAATCTGAGAAAGGAGGCATTGAAGCCTATGAAAAGGAAATATCTCAGATAAAACTGAAAGAAGCTTTCTGAAACTGCTTTGTGATGTGAATTCATCTCACAGAGTTACACTTTCTCTTCATGAAGTTTGAACACTGTTTCTGTTCTGAAAGGATATTTGGGAGATGCTATGGTGAAAAGAAATATCTTCAGATAAAACTGAAAGAAGTTTCTGAGAAACTGTTTCTGATGTGTATTCTTCTCACAGAGTTAACTTTCTTTCATGAGCAGTTTGAACACTGTTTTGGAATCTGAAAGGATATTTGGAGCACTATGGTGAAAAGAAATATCCTCAGATAAAAAAGAAGCTTTCTGAAACTGCTTTGTGTGTGAATTCATCTCAGAGTTACACTTTCTCTTCATGAAACAGTTTGACACTGTTTTGGAATCTGAAAGGATATTTGGAGCACATTCTGGTGAAAAGGAAATATCTCAGATAAAACTGGAAAAAGCTTTCTGAAACTGCTTTCTGATGTATTCATCTCAGAGTTAACTTCTTTCATAGCAGTCTGTTACCTGTTTTGGAATCTGAAAGGATATTTGGACATTGAAATATGTGAAAAGGAAATATCTCAGATAAAACTGAAAAAAGCTTTCTGAAACTGCTCTGATGTGATTTTTCTCACAGAGTTACATTTCTTTCATGGAGCAGTCTGTTACCACTGTTTTGGGGAATCTGAAAAGGATATTTTTAGCATTGAAGCCTGGTGAAAAGAAATATCCTGAAATAAAGAGAAAAACTTTCTGAAACTGCTTTGTGTGTGAATTCATCAATAATCTTTTCTTCATGAAACAGTTTGACACTGTTTTGGAATCTGAAAGGATATTTGGAGCACTGAGGCTATGGTGAAAAAGGAAATATCTTCCGTTCAAAACTGGAAAGAAGCTTTCTGAAACTGCTTTCTGATGTATTCATCTCAGAGTTAACTTCTTTCATAGCAGTCTGTTACCACTGTTTTGGGGAATCTGAAAAGGATATTTTATCATTGAAGCCTATATGAAAAAATATCTCAAATAAAAAAAAGAAGCTTTCTGAAACTGCTTTTTATGTGAATTCACTCACAGAATTACACCTTTCTCTTCATGAAGTTTGAACACTGTGTTCCTGTAATCTGCAAAGTGATATTTGGAGTGCACTGAGGCTATGGTGAAAAGGAAATATCCTCAGATAAAACTGAAAGAAACTTTCTGAAACTGCTTTCTGATGTGAATTCATCTCACAGTTACACTTTCTTTCTTCTTGGAGCAGTTGCTGTTTTTGAATCTGAAAAGGGATATTTTATTGCATTGAGCTAAGGAAAAAAATATCCTCAAATAAAAAAGAAAGAAGCTTTCTGAAACTGCTTTGTGTGTGAATTCATCACAGAGTTACACTTTCTTTTCATTAGCAGTTTTCACTGTTTTGGGGAATCTGAAGGATATTTGGGAGCACAGAGGCATGGTGAAAAATATCCTCAGATAAAACCAGAAGAAGCTTTCTGAGAAACTGCTTTCTGATGTGTATTCATCTCACAGAGTTAAACTTCTTTCATAGCAGTTTGAACACTGTTTTGAATCTGAAAGGATATTTGGACATTGAATATGTGAAAAATATCCTCAGATAAAACTAGAAAGATGTTTTCTGAGAAACTTCTTTGTGATGTGTGAATTCACTCACAGTTACACTTTCTCTTCATGAAGTTTGAACACTGTTTTGTAATCTGCAAAGTGATATTTGAGCATTGAAGACTATGGTGAAAAATATCCTCAGATAAAATCTTGAAAGAAGCTTTCTGAGAAAATTGTTTGTGATGTGTGAATTCCTCTCACAGAGTTACACTTTCTTTCATGAGCAGTTTGAACACTGTTCCTGTAAAACTGAAAAAGTAATATTTGGAGTGCATTGAAGCTTATGGTGAAAGAGGAAATATCCTCAGATTAAAAAAAGAAGCTTTCTGTGAAACTGCTTTGTGAGCTGTGAAATCATCTCACTTAGATAAAACTTTCTTTTCATTAGCAGTTTGAACACTGTTTTGGGGAATCTGAAAAGGATATTTTTAGCATTGAAGCCTATGGTGAAAATCTTCAGATAAAACTGGAAGAAGCTTTCTGAGAAACTGCTTTTGATGTGCATTCATCTCACAGAGTTAACATTCTTTCATGGAGCAGTTGTTACCTGTTTTGGAATCTGAAAGGATATTTGGAGCACTGAGGCTATGGTGAAAAGGAAATATCAGATAAAACTGAAAGAAGCTTTCTGAAACTGCTTTGTGTGTGAATTCACTCACAGTTAAATCTTTCTCTTCATGAGTTTGAACACTGTTTTGTAATCTGAAAGGATATTTGGAGCACTGAGGCTTATGGTGAAAAATATCTCAGATAAAAAGAAGCTTTCTGAAACTGTTTCTGATGTGAATTCATCTCACAGAGTTACTTTCTTTCTTCTTGAGCAGTGTTTCACTGTTTTGAATCTGAAAAGGATATTTTTAGCATTGAAGCCTATGGTGAAAAAAAATATCCTCAGAATAAAAGAAAAAACTTTCTGGAAACTGCTCTGTGATGTGAATTCATCTCACAGAGTTACACTTTCCCTTCATGAAACTTTTACACTGTTTTGTGGAATCTGAAGGATATTTGGGAGCGGCACAGCATATGAAGGAAATATCTCAGATAAAACCAGAAGAAGCTTTCTGAGAAACTGCTTTCTGATATGAATTCATCTCACAGAGTTACACTTTCTTTCATGAGCAGTTTGAAATCACTGTTTCTGTGGAATCTGAAAGGATATTTTTAGCATTGAAGCCTATGGTGAAAAGGAAATATCCTCAGATAAAACTGAAAAGTGATATTTGAGCATTGAAGACTATGGTGAAAAGTGAAATAACTTCAGATAAAAACTGGAGAGTAACTTTCTTAGAAACTGCTTTGTGATGTGTACATTCCACTCACGGAGTTATACCTCTCTTCTCATAAGGCAGTGTTTGAAAACTGTTCCTGTAAAACTGAAAAAGTAATATTTCAGAGCATATGGAAGACCATAGAGAAAAGTGAAATATCCTGAATTAAAACCCAGAAAGAAGCATTCCAAGAAAATGCTCTCTGACATGTGCATTCATTTCAGATAGTTACAGCTTACTCTACATTTTCCAGTTTGGAAAGTCTGTCTTTGAGGATTCTGTGAAGGGATATTAAGTGGCGACCAGAGGCCTGTGGTGAGCAAGGAAATGTCTTCCATTGAAAATTGGAGAGAAGCATTCTGAGTAACTCTTTTGTGATGTTTGTATTCATCTCATAGAATTAAATCATTCTTTGGATTGAGCAGTTTGAAATCACTCTTTCTGTCGAACCCGAGAAAGGATACTTCAGCACGCTGTTAAGAATATGCTGAAAAAGAAATACCCTCCAATAAAAACCAGAAAGAAGCTTTCTGTGAAACTGCTCTGTGTCATGTGAATCCACTCACACAGTTAAGCTTCTGTTTTCATTGAACAGTATTCTAACACTGCTTTAGTTTAGTCAGCTCAAGGATACTCGGCAGTGCTTTGAGGTTTATGGTGAAAATGGAAATATCATGAGATAGAAACTGGAGAGATTTCTGAGGAGCTGCTTTGTGACGTGTACATTCCACTCACAGTGTTATACCTCTCTTCTCATAAGGCAGTGTTTGAGCACTGTTCCTGTAAAACCGAAAATGTGATATGTCGGAGCACATTGAAGACTGTGGTGAAAAGGAAATATCTCAGATAAAAACTGGAGAAGCTTTCTGAAAATGCTCTGTGATATGTGTATTCATCTCATATAGATGAAGCTTTCTTTACATTACAGTTTGAAACTCCATCATGGATGATCCAGAAGGACATTTGGGAACTCTTAGAATATGCTGAAAAAGAAATATCTTCAGATAAAACTGGAGAAGCTTTCTGAAACTGCTTTGTGATGTGTGCATTCACTCAGAGTTATACCTTTCTTCATAAGGCAGTGTTTGAACACTGTTCCTGTAAAACCGAAAAAGTAATATTTCAGAACGCATGGAAGACTACGGTGAAAAGTGAAATATCCTGAAATAAAACCCAGAAGAAGCATTCCAAGAAACTGCTCCCTGATATGTGCATTCATTTCAGAGGGTTAAAACTTACTCTAAATTTCCTATGTTGGGATGTCTGTCTTTGAGTATTCTGTGAAGGGTAATTAAGTGGCAACCAGAGGCTTGTGGTGATCAAGGAAATGTCTTCCATCGAAAATTGGAGGGAAGCTTTCTGAGCAACTTTTTGTGATGTTTGTGTTCATCTTATAGAGTTAAATCATTCTTTGGATTGAACAGTTTGAAATCACTGTTTCTGTGGAATCTGAGAAAGGACATTTGGAATGTTTTTTAGAATATCCTGAAAAAGAAATAACCTCAGTTAGAAACCAGAAGGAATGTTTCTGTGAAACTGCCCTGTGTCTCGTGAATTCCACTCACACAGTTAAGCTTCTGTTTTCATTGAGCAGTATTCTAACAGTGTTTTTGTTTATTCTGTGAAGGGATATTTGAGAGAGCTGTGAGGCTTATGATGAAAAAAGAAATAGCTTCAGATAGAAACTGGAGAGAAGCTTTTCGAGGAGCTGCTTTCTGATGTGTGCATTCTACTCACAGAGTTTTATCTTTCTTCTTATAGAGGATTGGGGAATCCCTTTTGGAGGAAAAACTACCAGGGGAAATTTGGGAGTATATAGATGGCTATGGTGGAAAAGGAAATATCCTCAGACAAAAACTGGAAAGAAGCTTTCTGTGAAACTGCTTTGAGATAGATATGTTTATTCATCTCACATAGATAAAACTTTCCTTATTAGCAGTTTGAAACTCATCATGGATGATCCAGAAGGACATTTGGAGCACATTCAGGCTATGGTGAAAAGGAAATATCTTCAGATAAAAACTGGAAGAAGCTTTCTGAGAAACTGCTTTGATGTGTATTCCACTCAGGGGTTACACCTCTTTGCTCATAAGGCAGTGTTTGAACACTGTTCATGCAATACCAAAAAAGTAATATTTCAGAGTGCATTGAAGACTGTGGCAAAAAGTGAAATATCCTCAAATAACACCCAGAAAGAAGCGTTCCAGGAAGCTACTCTCTGATATGTGCATTCATTTAATAGAGTTAAAACTTATTCTACATTTCCTAGTTTGAAAACTCTGTCTTAGAGGAATCTGCGAACGGATATTAACTGGCAGAGGCCTGTGAAAAGGAAATGTCTTCCCTTGAAAACTGGAGAGAAGCTTTCTGAGTAACTGCTTTGTGATGTGTGTATTCATCTCATAGAGTTAAATCATTCTTTCGTTTGAGCAGTTTGAAATCTCTGTTTCTGTGGAACCTGAGAAAGGAAAAATGGGAACACTCTTTAGAATATGCTGAAACACAAATACCTTCAGATAAAAACCAGAAGCAAGCTTCCTGTGAAACTGTTCTGGGTCGTGTGAATTCCATTCTCCCAGTTAAGTTTCACTTTTCATTGAGCAGTTTCCTAACACTGTTTATGTTTAGAGTGCGTAGGGATATTCGGGAACACTTTGAGGCTTACAGTGAAAAAGGAAATATGTTCTGATAGAAACTGGAGAGAAGCTTTCCGAGGTGCTGCTTTGTGACGTGTGCATTCCACTCACAGTGTTATACCTCTCTTCTCATACAGCATCTAGGAAACCCTTTCTGTGAAACTGTTCTTAGATATGTGTATTCATCTCACATAGATAAATCTTTCTCTACATTTTGCAGCTTGGAAACTCTGTCATGGATGGATCCGCAAAGGGATATTCGGGAGCACATTCAGGACTATGGTGAAAAAGGAAATATCTTCAGATAAAAACTGGAAAGAAGCTTTCTGTGAATCTGCTTTTTGCTCTGTTTATTCATCTCACATAGATAAAACTTTGTTTATATTACGCAGTTGGAAACTCCGTCACAGACGGATCCACGATGGGGTATTTGAAAGCACATTCAGGCCTATTGCGAAAAAGGAAATATATTCAGATAAAAACTGGAGAGAAGCTTTCTGAGAAACTGCTTTGTGATGTGTGTATTCCACTCAGGGAGTTATACCTCTTTTCTCATAAGGCAGTGTTTGAACACTGTTCCTGTAAAATGAAAAAGTGGTATTTTGGAGTTCATTGAAGACTATGGCAAAAAGTGATATATCCTCAAATAAAACCCAGAAAGAAGCATTCAAATAAACTGCTCTGATAGTGCATTCATTTCAGAGTTAAAGCTTTCTATTGCCCAGTTTGGAAACTCTGTCTTTGAGGAATCTGAAGGATATTAAGTGGCTGGAGGCCTGTGGTGAAAAGGAAATCTTCATGAAAACTGGAGAAGCTTTCTGAGCAACTGCTTTGTGATGTGTATTTATCTCATAGAGTTAAATCATTCCTTGGATTCAACAGTTTGAAATAACTGTTTCTGTGGAATCTGAAGGACATTTGGAACACTTTTAGAATATGCTGAAAAAAATACCTCAGATAAAACCAGAAGGAAGCTTTCTGTGAAACTGCTCTGTGTCGTGTGAATTCCACTTGCACAATTAAGCTTCTCCTTTCATTGAACAGTTTTCTAACACTATTTGTGATTAATCTGTGAAGGGATATTCCGGAGCACTTTGTGACTTATGGTGAAAACGGAAATATCTTCAGATAGAAACTGGTGAGAAGCTTTCCAAGGAGCTGCTTTGTGACATGCGCATTCCACTCACTGAGTTCTACCTTTCTTCTCATAGAGGATTGGGGAATCCCTTTTGAAGAAAAAACTACCAAGGGACATTCAAGAGTATACGGACGGCTATGGTGAAAAAGGAAATATGCTCAGACAAAAACTGGAATGAAGCTTTCTGTGAAACTTTGTGATAGATATATTTATTCATCTCACATAGATAAAACTTTCTTTATATTATGCAGTTTGGAAACTCCGTCATGGACAGATCTGAAGGATATTCGGGAGCACATTCAGGACTATGGGGAAAATCGAAATATCTTCAGACAAAAACCGGAGAAAAGCTTTCTGAGAAACTGCTTTGTGATGTGGGCATTCCACTCACGGAGTTATACCTCTTTTCTCATAAGGCAGTGTTTGGACACTGTTCCTGTAAAACTGAAAAAGTGATATTTGAGCACATTCAGGCCTATGGTGAAAAAGAAAATATCTTCAGATAAAAAGAAGAAGGACGCTTTCTGTGAACCTGCTCTGTGATATGTATTCATCTCACATAGATAAAGCTTTCTTTATATTACAGTTTGAAACTCTGTCTGGAATCTGAAGGACATTTGGAGCACATTCAGGACTATGGTGAAAAATATCTTCAGATAAAAACTGGAGAAGCTTTCTGTGAACTGCTTTGTGATGTGTATTCATCTCACATAGATAAAGCTTTCTTTATATTACAGTTTGAAACTCTGTCTTTGAGGAATCTGAAGGACATTTGGAGCACATTCAGGACTATGGTGAAAAGGAAATATCTCAGATAAAAACTGGAAGAAGCTTTCTGTGAAACTGCTTTTGATGTGTGCATTCCACTCAGAGTTATACCTCTTTTCATAAGCAGTTTGAACACTGTTCCTGTAAAACTGAAAAAGTGATATTTCAGAGCATTGAAGACTATGGAAAAGGAAATATCTCAGATAAAACCAGAAGAAGCTTTCTGAAACTGCTTTGTGATGTGTATTCATCTCACATAGATAAAGCTTTCTTTATTACAGTTTGAAACTCTGTCATGGATGGATCTGAAGGACATTGGAGCACATTCAGGCTATGGTGAAAAGGAAATATCTTCAGATAAAAACTGGAAAGAAGCTTTCTGAGAAACTGCTTTTGATGTCTATGCATTTCACATAGATAAAACTTTCTTTATTACAGTTTGAAACTCTGTCTTTGAGGAATCTGAAGGGATATTCGGGAGCACATTCAGGCCTATGTTGAAAAAGGAAATATCTTCAGATAAAAACTGGAGAGAAGATTTCTGAGAAACTGCTTTGTGATGTGAATTCCACTCAGAGTTATACCTCTTTTCTGAGCAGTTTGAACACTGTTCCTGTAAAACTGAAAAAGTGATATTTGAGCATTGAAGACTATGGTGAAAAGGAAATATCTCAGATAAAACCAGAAGAAGCTTTCTGAAACTGCTTTGTGATGTGTGCATTCCACTCAGAGTTATACCTCTTTTCATTGAGCAGTTTGAAACTCTGTCTTTGAGGAATCTGAAGGGATATTCAGGAGCACTTTGAGGCTTATGGTGAAAAGGAAATATCTTCAAATAAAAACTGGAAGAAGCTTTCTGAGAAACTGCTTGTGATGTGAATTCATCTCATAGAGTTAAATCATTCTTTGGATTGAGCAGTTTGAAATCACTGTTTCTGTGGAATCTGAGAAGGACATTTGGAGCACATTCAGGACTATGGTGAAAAGAAATATCTCAGATAAAACCAGAAGAAGCTTTCTGAAACTGCTTTGTGGTGTGTGAATTCCACTCAGAGTTAAGCTTCTTTTTCATTGAACAGTTTCTAACACTGTTTTGAATCTGAGAAGGACATTTGGAGCACATTCAGGCTATGGTGAAAAGGAAATATCTTCAGATAAAAACTGGAGAAGCTTTCTGAACTGCTTTGTGATGTGCATTCCACTCACAGTGTTATACCTCTTTTCATAAGCAGTTTGAAACTCTTTTGAGATGTGTATTCATCTCACATAGATAAAACTTTCTTTATATTACACAGTTTGAAACTGTCATGGATGGATCTGAAGGACATTTGGAGCACATTCAGGACTATGGTGAAAAGAAATATCTTCAGATAAAAACTGGAAGAAGCTTTCTGTGAAACTGCTTTTTGTGTGTATTCATCTCACATAGATAAAACTTTCTTTATATTACAGTTTGAAACTGTCATGGATGGATCTGAAGGACATTGGAGCACATTCAGGACTATGGTGAAAAATGAAATATCTTCAGAAATAAACTGGAGAGAAATTTTATGAGAAACTGCTTTGTGATGTGTGCATTCAACTTAGGAAGTTATACCTCTTTTATCATACGGCAATGTTTGAACACTTTTCCTGTAAAAGAAAAAAGTGATATTTGAGCATTGAAGACTATGGAAAAGGAAATATCCTCAAATAAAACCAGAAGAAGCTTTCAAGAAACTGCTCTCTGATATGTGCATTCATTTCACAGAGTTAAACTTACTCTACATTGCAGTTTGAAACTCTGTCTTTAGAATCTGTGAAGGGATATTAAGTGGTGCACTGGGCCTGTGGTGAAAAGGAAATGTCTTCAGATGAAAACTGGAGAGAAGCTTTCTGAGCAACAGCTTTGTGATGTGTATTCATCTCATAGAGTTAAATCATTCTTTATTGAGCAGTTTGAAATCACTGTTTCTGTGGAACTGAGAAGGACATTTGGGAACACTTTAGAATATGGAGAAAGAAATATCCTCAGATAAAACAGAAGAAGCTTTCTGTGAAACTGCTGTGATGTGTGTATTCCACTCACAGTTAAGCTTCTCTTTTCATTGAGCAGTTTGAAACTCTGTCTTTGAGAATCTGTGAAGGGATATTGGAGCTTTGAGGCTTATGGTGAAAAGGAAATATCTTCAGATAGAAACTGGAGAGAAGCTTTCTGAGCAACTGCTTTGTGATGTGCATTCCACTCAGTGTTATTCTTTCTCAGAAAAGGATACTGTTCTGTGATATGTGTATTCATCTCACATAGGTAAATCTTTCTCTGCATTTCACAGCTTGGAAACTCTGTCAGGGAGGGATCCACAAAGGGATATTTGGGAACACATTCAGAACTATGGTGAAAAAAGAAATATCTTCAGATAAATACTGGACAGAAGCATTCTGTGTATCTGCTTTTTGCTATGTTTATTCATCTCACACAGATAAAGCTTTCTTTACATTCCACAGCTTTCAAACTCGGTCATGGAAGGATCTGTGAAGGGATATTCGGGATCACATTCAGGACTATGGAGCAAAAGGGAATATCTTCAGATAAAAACTGAAGAGAAGCTTTCTGAGAAACTGCTTGGTGATGTGTGCATTCCACTCAGGAATTTATACCTTTCTTCTCATAAGGCACTGTTTGAACACTGTTCCTGGAAAACTAAAAATGTGATATTCAGAGTACATTGAAGACTATGTGAAAAAGAAATATCTTCAGATAAAAACTGGAAGAAGCTTTCAAGAAACTGCTCTGATGTGCATTCATTTCACAGAGTTAAAGCTTACTCTACATTTCAGTTTGGAAACTCTGTCTTTGAGGAATCTGTGAAGGATATTAAGTGGAGCTTGTGGAAAGAAATATCTTCAGAAACTGGAGAAGCTTTCTAAGAAACTGCTTGATGATGTGTGTATTCCACTCAGGTAGTTATACCTTTCTTCTCATAAGGTACTGTTTGAACACTCTTCCTGTAAAACTAAAAGAGTGATATTCAGAGCACATTGAAGACTATGGTGAAAAGTGAGATGTCGTCCAATAAAACCGGAAAGAAGCTTTCAAGAAACTGCTCTGACATGTGCATTCATTTCAGAAAGTTAAAGCTTACTCTACATTTCCCAGTTTGTAAAGTCTGTCTTTGAAGAATCTGTGAAGGATATTAAGCAATGGAGCCTGTGGAAAGGAAATATCTTGCGTTGAAAACTGGAAGAAGCTTTCTGAGAAACTGCTTTGTGATGTGTATTCATCTCATAGAGTTAAATCATTCTTTGGATTGAGCAGTTTGAAATCACTGTTTCTGTGGAACTGAGAAAGGACATTTGGGAATGCTCTTAGAATATGCTGAAAAAAGAAATCCTCAGATAAAAAAAGAAGAAGCTTTCTGAAACTGCTCTAGGTTATGTGGATTCCACCACACAGTTAAGCTTCTGTTTTCAATGAACAGTATTCTAACACTGTTTTTGGTTAGTCAGCTAAGGGATACTTGGGAGCACTTTGAGGCTTACAGTGAAAACCGAAATGTCTTCAGATGGATACTGGAGAGATTATTTCTGAGGAGCTGCCTTGTGACGTGTGCATTCCAGTCACAGAGTTATACTTTTCTTCTCAGAGAGGATTGGGGAATTCCATTTGGAGAAAAAGCTACCTGGGTACATTCGGAAGTATCTGGACAGCTACGGTGAAGAAGGGTATATCCTCAGAAAGAACTGGAAAGAAGCTTTCTGTGAAACTGCTTTTCAATAGATACGTCTATTCATCTTACATAGATAAAACTTTCTTTCTATTACAGTTTGAAACTGTCATGGATGGATCTGAAGGATATTGGAGCACATTCAGGCCTATGGTGAAAAGGAAATATCTTCAGATAAAACTGGAGAGAAGCTTTCTGAAACTGCTTGTGATGTGTGCATTCACTCAGGGATACCTCTTTTCTCATAAGGCAGTGTTTGAACACTGTTTGTAAAACTGAAAAAGTGATATTTGAGCATTGAAGACTATGTGAAAAGTGAAATATCCTCAAATAAAACCAGAAGAAGCTTTCTGAAACTGCTCTGTGATATGTATTCATCTCACAGAGTTAAAGCTCTACATTTCAGTTGGGAAACTTTGTCTTTGAGGAATCTGTGAAGGGATATTCAGGAGCTTTGAGGCTTATGGTGAAAAGGAAATCTTCAGATGAAAACTGGAGAAGCTTTCTGAGCAACTGCTTGTGATGTGTATTCATCTCAGAGTTAAACATTCTTTGGATTGAGCAGTTTGAAATCACTGTTTTGTGGAATCTGAGAAGGACATTTGGGAATGCTCTTAGAATATGGAGAAAAGAAATATCCTCAGATAAAACCAGAAGAAGCTTTCTGTGAAACTGCTCTGTGATATGTATTCATCTCACAGTCCAGCTTCTCTTCTCATTGAGCAATATTCTAACACTGTTTTTTTTAGTCTGTGAAGGGATATTCGGGATCACTTTGAGGCTTACGGTGAAAACAGAAATATTTTCTGATACAAACTGGAGAGAAGCTTTCTGAAACTGCTTTTGATGTGCATTCCACTCAGAGTTATACCTTTCTTCTCATAGAGGATTGAATCCTTTTGGAGAAAAAAGCTACCAAGGACATTCAGAGTATGACTATGGTGAAAAAGGAAATATCTTCCGTTCAAAACTGGAAAGAAGCTTTCTGTGAAACTGCTCTGATATGTGCATTCCACTCAGAGTTATACCTCTTTTCTCATAAGCAGTTTGAAACTCTGTCATGGAGGATCTGAAGGACATTTGGAGCACATTCAGGCTATGGTGAAAAAGGAAATATCTTCAGATAAAACTGGAAAGCTTTCTGTGAACTGCTTTGTGATGTGTATTCATCTCACATAGATAAAGCTTTCTTTTCATTGAGCAGTTTGAAATCACTGTTTCTGTGGAATCTGAGAAAGGACATTTGGGAATGCTCTTAGAATATGGAAAAGAAATATCTTCAGATAAAACTGGAAAGCTTTCTGAAACTGCTTGTGATGTGCATTCCACTCAGAGTTATACCTTTCTTTCATAGGCAGTTTGAACACTGTTCTGTAAAACTGAAAAAGGATATTTGGGCATTGAAGACTATGGTGAAAAAATATCCTCAGATAAAACCAGAAGGAAGCTTTCTGAAACTGCTTTGTGACGTGTGCATTCATCTCACAGAGTTAAAGCTCTACATTTCAGTTTGGAAACTCTGTCTTTGAGGAATCTGTGAAGGGATATTAAGGGTGCAGACTATGGTGAAAAAGGAAATATCTTCAGATAAAACTGGAGAGAATCTTTCTGATCAACTGCTTTGTGATGGGTGTATTCATCTCATAGAGTTAAATCATCCTTTGGAAGGAGCAGTTTGAAATCACTGTTTCTGTGGAATCTGAGGAAGGACATTTGGGAAGCTCTTAGAATATGTGAAAAAAATCCTCAGATAAAACCAGAAGAAGCTTTCTGTGAAACTGCTCTGTGTCATGTGAATTCCACTCACAGTTAAGCTTCTTTTTCATTGAGCAGTTTCTAACACTGTTTTGAGTCTGTGAAGGATATTGGGAGCACTTTGAGGCTTACAGTGAAAAAGGAAATATCTTCAGAATAAAACTGGAAGAAGCTTTCTGAGCTGCTTTGTGACGTGCATTCCACTCAGAGTTATACCTTTCTTCTCATAGATTGAATCCTTTTGGAGAAAAAAGCTACCAAGGACATTCAGAGTATATGGACTATGGTGAAAAAATATCTTCAGATAAAACTGGAAGAAGCTTTCTGTGAAACTGCTTTGTGATGTGTGTATTCATCTCACATAGATAAAACTTTCTTTCATTACACAGTTTGAAACTGTCATGGATGGATCTGAAGGATATTTGGAGCATTGAAGACTATGGTGAAAAGGAAATATCTTCAGATAAAACTGGAAGAAGCTTTCTGAGAAACTGCTTTGTGATGTGCATTCCTCAGAGTTATACCTCTTTTCTCATAAGGCAGTGTTTGAACACTGTTCTGTAAAACTGAAAAAGGATATTTGGGCATTGAAGACTATGGAAAAGAAATATCCTGAAATAAAACCCAGAAAGAAATTCCAGAAACTGCTTTCTGATGTGCATTCATTTCAGAGAGTTAAAGCTTTCTCTACATTTCAGTTTGGAAATCTGTCTTTGAGGAATCTGTGAAGGATATTAAGTGGCAGAGGCTGTGGTGAAAAGGAAATGTCTTCAGAAAACTGGAGAAGCTTTCTGAGAGCAACTGCTTTGTGATGTGTATTCATCTCATAGAGTTAAATCATTCTTTGGATTGCAGTTTGAAATCACTGTTCTGTGGAACCTGAGGACATTTGGGAAGCTCTTTAGAATATGCTGTAAAAGAAATACCCTCAGACAAAAACCAGAAGGAAGCTTTCTGTGAAACTGCTCTGTGTCATGTGAATTCCACTTGCACAGTTAAGCTTCTCTTTTCATTGAGCAGTATTCTAACACTGTTTTTGTTTAGTCTGTGAAGGGATATTTGGGAGCTTTTTGAGGCTTATGGTGAACACCAAAATAACTTCAGATAGAAACTGGAGAGAAACTTTCCAAGGAGCTGCTTTGTGATGTGTGCATTGCACTCACAGAGTTATACCTTTCTTCTTGTAGAGGATTGGGTAATCCCTTTTGGAGAAAAAGCTACCAAGGGACATTCAGAGTATATGGATATATGGTGAAAAGGAAATATCCTCAGGCAAAAAATGGAAAGAAGATTTCTGTGAAACTGCTTTGTGATAGATACCTTTATTCATCTCACATAGATAAAACTTTCTTTCTATTAGGCAGTTTTGAAACACCATCATGGACGGATTCACAAAAGGGACATTCGGGAGCACATTCAAGCCTATGGTGAAAAAGGAAATATCTTCAGATAAAAACTGGAGGGAATATTTCTGAGAAACCGCTTTCTGATGTGTGCATTCCACTCATAGTGTTATACATCTTTTCTCATAAGGCAGTGTTCGAAAACTGTTCCTGTAAAACCAGAAAAGTGATATTTTGGAGAACTTTGAAGACTATGGTGAAAAGTGAAATATCCTTAAATGAAACACAGAGAGAAGCGTTCCAACAAATTGCTCTCTGATATGTGCATTCATTTCACCGGGTTGAAGCTTACTCTACGTTGCCCAGTTTAGAAACTCTGTCTTTGAGGAATATGCAAGGGGATATTAAGTGGCGCCCAGAGGTTTGTGGTGAGCAAGGAAACCTCTTCCATTGAAAACTGGAGAGAAGGTTTCTAGGCAACTGCCTGTGATGTGTGTTTTCATCTCATAGACTTAAGTCATTCTTTGGATTGAGCAGTTTTAAATCACTCTTTTTGGAATCTGAGGACATTTGGGAAGCTCTTAGAATATGCTGAAAAGAAATATCCTCAGATAAAAATCAAAAGAAAGCTTTCTGTGAAATTACTATGAGTCATGTGAATTCCTCTCACTCAGTTAAACTTCTCTATTCATGGAGCAGTTTTCTAACACTGTTTATGTAGCAGTGAAGGGATATTGGAGCTTTGAGGCTTATGGTGAAAAAATATCTTCAGATAAAACTGGAGAGAAGCTTTCTGAGAACTGCTTTGTGATGTGCATTCCACTCACAGTTATACCTTTCTTCTCATAGAGGATTGAATCCTTTGGAGAAAAAAGCTACCAGGGACATTCAGGAGCACATTCAGGCTATGGTGAAAAAATATCCTCAGACAAAACTGGAAGAAACTGCTCTGTGATATGTGTATTCATCTCATAGATAAAACTTTCTTTATTACACAGTTTGAAACTCTGTCATGGAAAGAGAAGGGATTCAGGACTATGGTGAAAAGGAAATATCTTCAGATAAAACTGGAAGAAGCTTTCTGAACTGCTTTTGATGTTTATTCATCTCACATAGGTAAAGCTTTCTTTATTACACAGTTTGAAACTCCTGGATGGAAAAAATTTTGATTACATTTGGGCCTATGGTGAAAAAATATCTCAGATAAAACTGGAAGAAGCTTTCTGAGAAACTGCTGATATGTGCATTCATCTCACAGAGTTATACCTTTCTTCTCATAGAGGATTGAATCCTTTGGAGAAAAAGCTACCAGGGACATTCAGGACTATGGTGAAAAGGAAATATCTCAGATAAAACTGGAAAGCTTTCTGAAACTGCTTTGTGATGTGTGTATTCATCTCACATAGATAAAACTTTCTTTTGCAGTTTGAAACTCTGTCATGGAGGATCTGAAGGACATTTGGGAGCACATTCAGGCTATGGTGAAAAAATATCTTCAGATAAAACTGGAAAGAAGCTTTCTGAGAAACTGCTTGTGATGTGTGCATTCCACTCAGAGTTATACCTCTTTTCTCATAAGCAGTGTTTGACACTGTTTGTAAAACTGAAAGGACATTTGAGCACATTGAAGACTATGGAAAAGTGAAATATCCTCAAATAAAACCAGAAGAAGCTTTCTGAAACTGCTCTGACATGTGCATTCATTTCACAGAGTTAAAACTTTCTTTTGCAGTTTGGAAACTCTGTCTTTGAGGAATCTGTGAAGGATATTTGGAGCATTGAAGACTATGGTGAAAAGGAAATATCTTCAGAAAACTGGAGAAGCTTTCTGAGAAACTGCTTTGATGTGTGTATTCATCTCATAGTTAAACCATTCTTTATTGAGCAGTTTGAAACTGTCTGTGGAATCTGAAAGGACATTTGAGCACATTGAAGACTATGGTGAAAAAGAAATATCTCAGATAAAACCAGAAGAAGCTTTCTGAAACTGCTTTGTGATGTGAATTCCACTCACAGAGTTATACCTCTTTTCTCATAAGGCAGTTTGAACACTGTTTATGTAGCATGTGAAGGATATTTGGAGCATTGAAGACTATGGTGAAAAGGAAATATCTTCAGAAAACTGGAGAGAAGCTTTCTGAGGAACTGCTTTGTGATGTGCATTCACTCAGAGTTATACCTCTTTTCTCATAAGGCAGTTTGAACACTGTTCCTGTAAAACTGAAAAGTGATATTTGGAGCATTGAAGACTATGGTGAAAAAATATCCTCAGACAAAACTGGAAGAAGCTTTCTGAACTGCTTTGTGATGTATATTTATTCATCACATAGATAAAACTTCTTTTATTAGCAGTTTGAAACTCTGTCATGGAATCTGTGAAGGATATTGGGAGCACATTCAGGCCTATGGTGAAATAGGAAATAATTTCAGATAAAAATTGAAGAGAAGCTTACTGAGAAACTGCTTTGTGATGTGCGCATTGCACTCAGGGAGTTATACCTCTTTTCTCATAAGGCAGTGTTTGAACACTGTTCCTGTAAAACAGAAAAAGTGATATTATGGAGCATATTGAACACTATGGTGAAAAGTGAAGTATCCTCAAATAAAACCCAGAAATAAGCTGGAACTGTGAAGATATTGTGCATCCAGGCTGTGGTGAAAAGGAAATGTCTTCATGAAAACTGGAGAAGCTTTCTGAGCAACTGCTGTGATGTGTGTATTCATCTCAGAGTTAAATCATTCTTTGGATTGAGCAGTTTGAAATCACTGTTTCTGTGGAATCTGAGAAGGACATTTGGAAGCTCTTAGAATATGGAAAAGAAATATCCTCAGATAAAAACAAAAAAGAAACTTTCTGTGAAACTGCTTTGTGATGTGCATTCACTCAGTTAAGCTTCTCTTTTCATTGAGCAGTTTTCTACCCCTGTTTTGTTTAGTCTGTGAAGGATATTCAGGAGCACTTTGAGGCTTATGGTGAAAAGGAAATATCTTCAGATAAAACTGGAAGAAGCTTTCTGAGAACTGCTTTGTGATGTGCATTCACTCAGAGTTATACCTTCTTCTCATAGAGTTAAATCATTCTTTGGATTGAGCAGTTTGAAACTCTGTCTTTGAGGAATCTGTGAAGGATATTGGAGCATTGAAGACTATGTGAAAAGAAATATCTCAGAAAAACTGGAAAGAAGCTTTCTGTGAACTGCTTTGTGATATGTTTATTCATCACACAGATAAAACTTTCTTTTGCAGTTTGGAAACTCTGTCTTTGAGGAATCTGAAGGGACATTGGGAGCACATTCAGGCTATGGTGAAAAGGAAATATTCAGATAAAACTGGAAGAAGCTTTCTGAGAAACTGCTCTGTGATGTCTGCATTAATCTCACAGAGTTAAACCATTCTTTGGATTCAGAAGTTTGAAATCACTGTTTCTGTGGAATCTGAGAAGGACATTTGGAAGCTCTTAGAATATGAAAAGAAATACCTCAGATAAAACAGAAGAAGCTTTCTGTGAAACTGCTCTGTGTGTGTGAATTCCACTCACAGTTAAGCTTCTCTTTCATTGAGCAGTTTTCTAACACTGTTTTGTTTAGTCTGTGAAGGGATATTGGGAGCACTTTGAGGCTTATGGTGAAAAAATATCTTCAGATAAAAACTGAGAGAAGCTTTCTGAGACTGCTTTGTGATGTGCATTCACTCAGAGTTATACCTCTTTCTCATAAGGCAGTGTTTGAAATCACTTTTGGAGAAAAAAGCTACCAAGGGACATTGGGAGCACATTCAGGCTATGGTGAAAAGAAATATCCTCAGATAAAACTGGAAAGCTTTCTGTGAAACTGCTTTGTGAGATATATATTTATTCATCTCACATAGATAATACTTTCTTTATATTAGCAGTTTGAAACTGTCATGGATGGATCTGAAGGGACATTCAGGAACATTCAGGCTATGGTGAAAAGGAAATATCTTCAGATAAAACTGGAGAGAAGCTTTCTGAGAAACTGCTTTGATGTGCATTCCACTCAGAGTTATACCTCTTTCTCATAAGGCAATGTTTGAGCACTGTTCATGTCAAACTGAAAAAGTGATATTTGGCAGAGTGTTGAAGTCTATGGCCAAAAGTGAAATATCCATTAATACAAAGCAGAAAGAAACGTTCCAAGAAACTTTTCTCTGGGGTGTGCATTCATTTCAGAGAGTTAAAGCTTTCTACATTTCAGTTTGGAAATCTGTCTTTGAGGAATCTGAAGGGATATTAAGTGGCTGGAGGCTGTGGTGAAAAGGAAATGTCTTCATGAAAACTGGAGAGAAGTTCCTGAGCAACTGCCTGTGATGTGTGCATTCATCTTATAGAGTTAAATCATTCCTTGGATTGAGCAGTTTGAAATCCCTGTTTCTGTGGAACCTGAGAAAGGACATTTGGGAACGCCCTTTAGAATATGCTGTAAAAGTAATACCCCAGATAAAAACCTGAAGGAAGCTTTCTGTGAAACTGCTCTGAATCATGTGAATTCCACTCACACAGTTCAGATTCTCTTTTCATTGAGCAGTGTTCTAACTGTTTTTGTTTAGTCTGTTAAGGGAATTTTGGGGGCACTTTGTGGCTTATGGTGAAAACAGAAATATCTTCAGATAGAAACTGGAGAGAAGCTTTCCGAGGAGCTGCTTTGTGATGTGTGTATTCCACTCACAGAGTTAAATTTTTCTTTTCATGGAGGATTGGGTAATCCCTTTTGCAGAAAAAGCTACCGGGGGACATTTGGGAGTATAGGGACAGCTATGATGAAAAAGGAAATATCCTCAGACAAAAACTGGAGAGATTTCTGTGAATCTGATTTTTGCTATGTTTATTCATCCCACATAGATAAAACATTCCTTATATTACACAGTTTCAAAACTCCGTCATGAATGGATCTGTGAATGGACATTTGTGAGCACATTCAGGCCTATGTTGAAAAAGGAAATATCTTCAGATAAAAACTGGAGAGAAGCTTTCTGAGAAACTGCTTTGTGATGTGTGTATTCCACTCAGGGTGTTATACCTCTTTTCTGATAAGGCAGTGTTTGAACGCTTCCTGTAAAACAAAAGTGATATTTTGGAGTGCATTGAAGACTATGGTGAAAAAAGAACTATCTTCCGTTCAAAACTGGAAAGAAGCTTTCTGAGAAACTGCTCTCTGATATGCATTCATTTCAGAGTTAAAGCTTCTCTACATTGCAGTTTGGAAACTCTGTCTTTGAGGAATCTGAAGGGATATTAAGTGGCTGGAGGCTGTGGTGAAAAGGAAATGTCTTCAGAAAACTGGAAGAAGCTTTCTGAGCAACTGCTTGTGATGTGTGTTCATCTCATAGAATTAAATCATTCTTTGGATTGAGTAGTTTGAAATCACTGTTTCAGTGGAACCTGAGAAAGGACATTTGGGAATGCTCTTTAGAATATGGAGAAAGAAATATCCTCAGATAAAAAGCAGAAGGAAGCTTTCTGTGAAACTTCTTTGTGTTGTGTGAATTCCTTTCAATCAGTTAAGTTTCTCTTTTACATTCAGCAGTTTTCTAACACTGTGTTTAGCCTGTGAAGGGATATTTGTGAGGGCTTTGAGGCTTATGGTGAAAATGGAAATATCTTCAGATAAAAACTGGAGAGAAACTTTCAGAGGAGCTGCTTTGTGATGTGTGCATTCCACACACAGAGTTACACTTTTCTTCTCATAGAGGTTTTTGAGGCCCCGTTTGTTGAAAGCGCTACGAGAGGAAATTCGAGAGTATATGGACGGCTATGGTGAAAAAGGAAATATCCTCAGACAAAAACTGGAAAGAAGATTTCTGTGAAACTGCTTTGTGATAGATATATTTATTCATCTTACATAGATGAAACTTCCCTTATGTTACTCAGTTTGGAAATTCTGTCATGGATGAATCCACGAAGGGACATTCAGGAGCACATTCTGTCCTATGGTGAATCTAAGAAACTGCTTAGTGATGTGTGCATTCCCCTCAGGGAGTTATACCTCTTTACCATAAGACTGTGTATGAATACCATTTCTGTAAAACCAAAAAAGTGATATTTTGGAGCGCATTGAATGCTATGTTGAAAAGTGATATATCTTCAAATAAAAACCAGAAAGAAGCGTTCCAAGAAACTACTCTCTGATATTTGCATTAATTTCACAGAGTCAAAGCTTTCTCTACATTGTCCAGTTTGGAAACTCTGTCTTTGAGGAATCTGCAAGGGATATTAGGTGGCTCCCGGAGGTCTGTGGTGAGTACGGAAATGTCTTTAAAACTGGAGAGAAACTTTTGGAGCTACTGCTTTGTGGTGTGTGTGTTCGTCTCATGAGTTAAATCATTCTCTGGATTGAGCAGTTTGAAATCACTGTTTCAGTGGAACCTGAGAAAGGACATTTGGGAATCGTTTTTAGAATATGCTGAAAGAGTAATACCCTTAGAAAAAAACCGGAAGGAAGCTTTCTGTGAAACTGCTCTGTGTCACGTGAATTCCAATCACACAGTTCATCTTCTCTTTTCATCGAGCAGTATTCTAACACTGTTTTTGTTTAGTCTGTGAAGGGATATTTGTTAGCACTTTGAGGCTTATGGTGATAACCGAAATATCTTTAGATAGAAAACGGAGAGAAGCTTTCCAAGGAGCTGATTTGTGACATGTGCATTCCACTCACAGAGTTATACTTTTCTTCAATTAGAGGACTGGGGAATCCCTTTTCGAGAGAAAGTTACCAAGAGACATTCGAGAGTATATGGACGGCTATCGTGAAAAAGGAAATATTCTCAGACAAAAAATGGAAAGAAGCTTTCTGTGAAACTGCTTTGTGATTGATATGTTTATTCATTTCACATAGATAAAGCTTTCTTTATATTATGCATCTTTGAAACTACTTCATGGACTGAGCTGCAAAGGGACATTCAGAAGCACATTCAGGCCTATGGTGAAAAAGGAAATATCTTCAGATATAAAATGGAGAGAAGCTTTCTGAGAAATGGTTTGTGATGTGTGCATTCCACTCAGGGAGTTATACCTCTTTTCTCATAAGACAGTGTTTGAGCACTGTTCCTGTAAAACTGAAAAGGTGATATTTCATAGCACTTTGCAGACTATGGCAAAATGCGAAGTATCCTCAAATAAAACTGAGAAAGAAGCGTTCCAAGACTGCTCTCGGATATGTGCATTCATTTCACAGAGGTAAACCTTACTCTACGTTGCCCAGCTTGGAAACTCTGTGTTTGAGGAATCTGTGAAGGAATATTAAGTGGCTCCCAGAGGCCTGTGGTGAGAAAGGAAATGTCTTCAGAAAACTGGAGAAGCTTTCTGAGCAACTGCTTTGTGATGTGTGTATTCATCTCATAGAGTTAAACTACACTTTGGATTGTGCAGTTTGAAATCACTGCTTCTGTGGAAACTGAGGAAGGACATTTGGGAATGCTCTTAGAATATGCTGAAAAGAAATACCTCAGATAAAACCAGAAGAAGCTTTCTGTGAAACTGCTCTGTGTCATGTGAATTCCACTCACAGTTAAGCTTCTTTCATTGAGCAGTTTCTAACACTGTTTTGTTTAGTCTGTGAAGGATATTCAGGAGCACTTTGAGGCTTATGGTGAAAAGGAAATATCTTCAGATAGAAACTGGAGAGAAACTTTCTTAGCAACTGCTTTATGATCTGTGGATTCATCTCATAGAATTATACCATTGTTTGATTTCAGCGGTTTAAAATCAGTGTTTCTGTGGTATCTGAAAAAGGACATTTGGGAGCACATTCAGGCTATGGTGAAAAGGAAATATCTCAGATAAAACTGAAAAGTGATATTTGGAGCATTGAAGACTATGGTGAAAAGAAATATCTCAGATAAAACTGGAAAGAAGCTTTCTGTGAAACTGCTTTGTGATGTGTATTCATCTCACATAGATAAAACTTTCTTTATTATGCAGTTTGAAACTCTGTCATGGAGGATCTGAAGGATATTTGGGAGCACATTCAGGCTATGGTGAAAAGGAAATATCTCAGATAAAACTGGAGAGAAGCTTTCTGAAACTGCTTGTGATGTGCATTCCACTAGAGTTATACCTTTTTCTCATAAGGCAGTGTTTGAACACTGTTCTGTAAAACTGAAAAGTGATATTTGGAGCATTGAAGACTATGGAAAAGTGAAATATCCTCAGATAAAACAGAAGAAGCTTTCAGAAACTGCTCTGATATGTGCATTCATTCACAGAGTTAAAGCTTCTCTACATTGCCCAGTTTGGAAACTGTCTTTGAGGAATCTGTGAAGGGATACTAAGTGACTGGAGGCCTGTGGTGAAAAGGAAATCTTCAGAAAACTGGAGAAGCTTTCTGAGCAACTGCTTTGTGATGTGTGTATTCATCTCAGAGTTAAATCATTCTTTATTGAGCAGTTTGAAATCACTGTTTCTGTGGAACCGGAGAAAGGACATTTGGGAACGCTCTTAAGAATATGCTGAAAAAGAAATACCCTCCAATAAAAACCAGAAAGAAGCTTTCTGTGAAACTGCTCTGTGTCATGTGAATTCACTCACACAGTTATGCTTCATTTTTCATTGAGCAGTATTCTAACGTTGTTTTAGTTTAGTCAGTAAATGGATACTCAGGAGCACTTTGAGGCTTATGGTGAAAATGGAAATATCATCAGATACAAACTGGAGAGAAGATTCCCATGAAACTGCTTTGTGACGTGTGCATTCCACTCAGAGTTATACTTTTCTTCTCATAGAGGATTGAATCCTTTGGAGAAAAAGCTACCAAGGGACATTCAGGAGCACATTCAGGCTATGGTGAAAATGGAAATAACCTCAGACAAAAACTGGAAGGAAGCTTTCTGTGAAACTGCTCTGTGTTATTTGTACTCATGTCACATAGATAAACCTTTCTTTACATTATGCACCTTGGAAACTCTGTCATGGATGGATCCCGAAGTGACATTTAGGAGCAAATTCAGGACTGTGGAGAGAAAGAAAATATCTTCAGATAAAAACTGGAGGGAAGCTTTCTGAGAAACTGCTTTGTGATGTGTGCATTCACTCAGAGTTATACCTTTCTTCTCATAAGGCAGTTTGAAACTCTGTCATGGATGGATCTGAAGGACATTTGGGATCACATTCAGGCCTGTGGTGAAAAAGAAAATATCTTCAGATAAAAACTGGAGGGAAGCTTTCTGAGAAACTGCTTTGTGATGTATGCATTCCACTCAGGGATTTATACCTCTTTTCTCATAAGGCAGTATTTGAACCCTGTTCCTGTAAAACCGAAAAAGTGATATTTTGGAGTTCATTGAAGACTATGGCGAAAAGAAATATCCTCAGATAAAACCAGAAGAAGCTTTCTGAAACTGCTTTGTGATGTGTATTCATCTCATAGAGTTAAATCATTCTTTATTGAGCAGTTTGAAACTCTGTCTTTGAGGAATCTGTGAAGGGATATTAAGTGGCTGTGGTGAAAAGGAAATATCTTCAGATGAAAATTGGAGAGAAGCTTTCTGAGCAACTCTTTTGTGATGTTTGTATGCGTCTCATAGAGTTAAATCATTCTTTGGATTGAACAGTTTCAAACCACTGTTTCTGTGTAATCTGAGAATGGACATTTGGGAACGCTCTTAGAATATGTGAAAAGAAATATCCTCAGATAAAACCAGAAGAAGCTTTCTGTGAAACTGCTCTGTGTGAATTCACTCACAGTTAAGCTTCTCTTTTCATTGAACAGTATTCTAACACTGTTTTAGTCTGAAGGATATTTGGGAGCTTTGAGGCTTAGGGTGAAAAAGGAAACATCTTCAGATAGAAACTGGAGAGAACCTTTCTGAGGGGCTGCTTTTTGACTTGTGCATTCCACTCACAGTATTATACCTTTCTTCTCATAGAGGATTTGGGAATCCCTTTTGGAGAAAAAGCTACCAAGGGACATTCAGGAGTATATGGACGGCTAACATTAAAAATGAAGTATCCTCAGACAAAAACTGGAAGGATGATTTCTGTGAAACTACTTTGCTATGGATATGTTTATTCATCTCACATAGATAAAACTTTCTTTCATTACAGTTTGAAACTCTCATGGATGGATCTGAAGGGACATTCGGGAGCACATTCAGACCTGTGGGGAAAGAGGAGATTTCTTCAGAAAAAAATTGGAGAGAAACTTTCTGAGAAACTGCTTTGTGATGTGTGCATTCCACTCAGGGAGTTATACATCTTTTCTCATAAGGCAGTGTTTGAATACTGTTCCTGTAAAACCGAAAAAGTGATATTTGAGCATTGAAGACTATGGTGAAAAGAAATATCTCAGATAAAACCAGAAGAAGCTTTCTGTGAAACTGCTTTGTGATGTGTATTCCACTCACAGTTAAGCTTCTCCTTTCATTGAACAGTTTTCTAAAACCGTTTATGTTTAGTCTGTGAAGGGATATTATGGAGCACTTTGAGGCTTAAGGTGAAAACAGAAATATCTTCAGATTAAAAATGGAAAGAAGCTTTCCGAGAAGCTGCTTTTTGACGTGTGCATCCCACTCACAAAGCTACACTTTTCTTCTCAGAGATGATTGGGGAATCCCACATGGAGAAAAAGCTACCAGGGACATTCAGGAGTATATGGACGGTTATGGTGAAAAAGGAACTATAATCAGACAAATAGTGGAAAGAAGTTTTCTGTGAAAATGCTTTGTGATAGATATGTCTCTTCATCTCACATAGATAAAATTTTCTTTCATTGCAGTTTGAAACTCTGTCATGGATGGATCTGAAGGACATTGAGCACATTCAGGCTATGGTGAAAAGGAAATATCTTCAGATAAAACTGGAAAGAAGCTTTCTGTGAAACTGCTTTGTGATGTGTATTCATCTCACATAGATAAAGCTTTCTTTCATTACAGTTGGAAACTCTGTCATGGATGGATCTGAAGGATATTGGGAGCACTTTGAGGCTTATGGTGAAAAAAATATCTTCAGATAAAACTGGAAGAAGCTTTCTGAGAAACTGCTTGTGATGTGTGTATTCATCTCAGAGTTAAATCATTCTTTGATTGAGCAGTTTTGAACACTGTTCTGTAAAACCAAAAAGTGATATTTGAGCATTGAAGACTATGGTGAAAAAAATATCTTCAGATAAAACTGGAAGAAGCTTTCAGAAACTGCTCTCTGATATGTGCATTCATTTCACAGAGTTAAAGCTTCTCTACATTTCAGTTTGGAAACTCTGTCTTTGAGGAATCTGAAGGATATTCAGGACTATGGTGAAAAGGAAATATCTCAGACAAAAACTGGAAAGAAGCTTTCTGAGCAACTTTTTGTGATGTGTATTCATCTCAGAGTTAAATCATTCTTTATTGAGCAGTTTGAAATCAGTTTCTGTGTAATCTGAGAAAGGACATTTTGGAATGCTCTTTAGAATATCCTGAAAAAGAAATAACCTCAGATAGAAACCAGAAGGAAGCTTTCTGTGAAACTGCTCTGTGTCGTGTGAATTCTGTGCACACAGTTAAGCTTCTGTTTTCATTGAGCAATATTCTAACACTGTATTTGTTTAGTCTGTGAAGGGATATTTGGGAGTGCTATGAGGCTTATGGTGAAAATGGAAATATCTTCAGATAGAAACTGGAGAGAAGCTTTCAGAGGAGCTGCTTTCTGACGTGTACATTTCACTCACAGAGTTATACCTTTCTTTCATAGAGGATTTGGGAATCCCTTTTGGAGAAAAAGGTACCAAGGGACATTGGGGAGTATATGTAGGGTTATCATGAAAAAGGAAATATCCTCAGACAAAAACTGGAAACAAGCTTTCTGTGAAAGTGCTTTGTGATAGATATGTTTATTCATCTCATATACTTAAAACTGTCTTTATATTATGCAGTTTGGGAACTATGTCATGGACGGATCCACGAAGGGATATTCAGGAGCACATTCAGACCTATGGTGAAAAAGGAAATATGTTCCGAAAAAAACAGGAAAGAAGTTTTCTGAAAAAGTGCTTTGTGATGTGTGTATTCCACTCAGGGGTTACACCTCTTTGCTCGTAAGGCAGTGTTTGAACACTGCTCCTATAAAACCGAAAAATGATATTTCAGAGCACATTGAGGACTACAGCGAAAAGTGAAATATCCTCAAATAAAACCAGAAGAATTCAAGAAACTGCTCTCTGATATGTGCATTCATTCACAGAGTTAAAGCTTACTCTACATTGCAGTTTGGAAACTCTGTCTTTGAGGAATCTGAAGGATATTTGGAGCATTGAAGACTATGGTGAAAAAGGAAATATCTTGAGGTAAAAACTGGAGAGAAGTTTTCGGAGCAAGTGCTTTGTGATGTGTGTATTCATCTCATAGAGTTAAATCATTCTTTGGATTGAGCAGTCTGAAATCACTGTTTCTGTGGAATCTGAGAAAGGGCATTTGGGAACACTCTTTAGAATATCCTGAAAAAGTAATACCCTCTGATAAAAACCAGAAGGATGCTTTCTTTGTAACTGCTCTGATATGTGCATTCATTTCAGAGTTAAAGCTTCTTTTCTCATTGAGCAGTATTCTAACACTGTTTTTCTTTAGTCTGTAAAGGAAGTATTCGGGAGTACTTTGAGGATTATGGTGAAAATGGAAGTATCTTCAGATAGAAACTGCAGAGAAGCTTTTTGAGGAGCTGCTTTGTGACACGTGCATTCCACTCACAGAGTTATACGTTTATTCTCATAGAGGATTAAGGAATCCCTTTTGGAGAAAAAGCTACCATGGGACATTCAGGAGCACATTCAGGACTATGGTGAAAAGGAAATATCAGATAAAACTGAAGAAGCTTTCTGTGAAACTGCTTTGTGATAGATATGTTTATTCATCTCATAGATAAAACTTTCTTATTACAGTTTGAAACTCTGTCATGGATGGATCTGAAGGATATTTGGAGCACATTCAGGCCTATGGTGAAAAAGGAATATCTTCAGATAAAAACTGGAGAGAAGCTTTCTGAGAAATTGCTTTGTGATGTGCATTCCACTCCCAGAGTTACACCTTTTTCTCATAAGGCAGTGTTTGAACACTGTTCTGTAAAACTGAAAAAGATATTTGGAGCATTGAAGACTATGGAAAAGTGAAATATCCTCAAATAAAACCAGAAGAAGCTTCCAAGAAACTGCTCTCTGATATGTGCATTCATTTCAGAGTTAAAGCTTCTCTACATTGCCCAGTTTGGAAACTCTGTCTTTGAGGAATCTGTGAAGGATATTTGGAGCATTGAAGACTATGGTGAAAAATATCTTCAGATGAAAACTGGAAGAAGCTTTCTGAGCAACTGCTTTGTGATGTGTATTCATCTCATAGAGTTAAATCATTCTTTGGATTGAGCAGTTTGAAATCACTGTTTCTGTGGAATCTGAGAAGGACATTTGGAATGAGAAAGAAATATCCTCAGATAAAACCAGAAGAAGCTTTCTGAAACTGCTCTGTGTGAATTCCTCTCACTCAGTTAAGCTTCTTTTCATTGAGCAGTTTCTAACACTGTTTATGTTTAGTCTGAAGGGATATTTGGAGCACTTTGAGGCTTATGGTGAAAAAGGAAATATTCAGATAAAACTGGAGAGAAGCTTTCGAGAACTGCTTTTGTGACGTGTGCATTCCACTCAGAGTTATACCTTTTTCTCATAAGGCAGTTTGAACACTGTTCCTGTAAAACCAAAAAGTGATATTTCAGAGCATTGAAGACTATGGTGAAAAGAGAAAAAACCTCAGACAAAAACTGGGAAGCTTTCTGTGAAACTGCTCTGTGATATGTGTATTCATCTCACATACCTAAAGCTTTCTTTCATTGAGCAGTTTGAAATCACTGTTTCTGTGGAATCTGAGAAGGACATTTGGGAGCACATTCAGGCTATGGTGAAAAAGGAAATATCTTCCGTTCAAAACTGGAAAGAAGCTTTCTGTGAAACTGCTCTGTGATGTGCATTCATCTCACATAGATAAAGCTTTCTTTCATTGAGCAGTTTGAAATCACTGTTTCTGTGGAATCTGAGAAAGAGACATTTGGGAGCACATTCAGGCCTACGGTGAAAAAGGAAATATCTTCAGATGAAAACTGGAGAGAAGTTTTCTGAGAAACTTCTTTGTGATGTGTGCATTCCACTCAGGGAGTTATAAGCCTTTTTTCATAAGACAGTGTTTGAACACTGTTTCTGTAAAACTGAAAAGTGATATTTGAGCATTGAAGACTATGGTGAAAAGTGAAATATCCTCAAATAAAACCAGAAGAAGCTTTCTGAGAAACTGCTTGTGATGTGTGCATTCATTTCACAGTTAAAGCTACTCTACATTTCAGTTTGGAAACTCTGTCTTTGAGGAATCTGTGAAGGGATATTGGGAGCACTTTGAGACTTACAGTGAAAAAGGAAATATCTTCAGATAGAAACTGGATAGAAGCTTTCTGAGAAACTGCTTTGTGAAGTGTGTATTCATCACATAAAGATAAATCATTTTTTGGATTGAGCAGTTTGAAATCACTGTTTCTGTGGAATCTGAGAAGGACATTTGGAATCTTTAGAATATGGAAAAGAAATATCAGATAAAACCAGAAGGAAGCTTTCTGTGAAACTGCTCTGTGTCGCATGAATTCCATTTGCACAGTTAAGCTTCTGTTTTCATTCAGCAGTATTCTAACACTGTTTCTGCTTAGTCTGTGAAGGAATATTCGGGAGTGCTTTGAGTCTTACGGTGAAAAAGGAAATATGTTCAGATAGAAACTGGAGGGAAGCTTTCAAAGGAGCTGCTTTGTGACGTGTGCATTCCACTCACAGAATTGAACCTTTCTTCTCATAGAGGATTGTGGGATTACCTTTTGGAGAAAAAGCTACCAGGGGACATTTGGTAGTATATGGATGGCTATGGTGGAAAAGGAAATATCCTCAGACAAAAACTGGAAAGAGGATTTCTGTGAAACTGCTTTGTGATAGATATGTTTATTCATCTCACATAGATAAAACTTTCTTTCATTGAGCAGTTTGAAATCACTGTTTCTGTGGAATCTGAGAAGGACATTCGGCAGCACATTCAGGCCTATATTGAAAATGGAAATATCTTCAAATAAAAACTAGAAAGAAGCTTTCTGAGAAACTACTTTGTGATGTGTGCATTCCACTCAGGGAGATATACCTCTTTTCTCATAAGGCAGTGTTTCAACACTGTTCCTGTAAAACCGAAAAAGTGATATTTCAGAGTGCATTGAAGAATACGGCGAAAGTGGAATATCACCAAATGAAACCCAGAAAGAAGCCTTCCAAGAAACTGTTCTCTGATATGTGCATTCATTTCACAGAGTTAATGCATACTCTACGTTGCCCAGTTTGGAAACTCTGTCTTTGAGGAATCTGCAAAGGGATATTGGGAGCACTTTGAGGCTTGTGGTGAGAATGGAAATGTCTTCCGATGGAAACTGGAGAGAAGCTTTCTGAGCAACTGCCTTGTGATGTGTGTATTTATTTCATAAAGTAAAACCATTCTTAGGATTGAGCAGTTTGAAATCACTACATCTGTGGAATCTGAGGAAAGACATTTGGGAATGCTCTTTAGAATATGGAGAAAGAATTATTCTCAGATTAAAACCAGAAAAGAGCTTTCTGTGAAACTGCTCTGTGATATGTGTATTCATCTCACAGAGTTAAAGCTTCTGTTTTCATTGAGCTATTTTCTAACACTGTTTATGTTTAGCTGAAGGGATATTGGGAGCACTTTGAGGCTTGGTGAAAAAATATCTTCAGATAAAACTGGAAGAAGCTTTCCAAGAAACTGCTTTGTGATGTGCATTCACTCACAGAGTTATACCTCTTTTCTCATAAGGCAGTGTTTGAACACTGTTCTGTAAAACTGAAAAGTGATATTTGAGCATTGAAGACTATGGTGAAAAGGAAATATCCTCAGACAAAAACTGGAAAGAAGCTTTTTGTGAAACTGCTTTGTAATAGATATGTTTATTAATCTCACATAGATAAAACTTTCTTTATACTACGCAGTTTGGAAACTCACATGCATGGATCCGCGAGGTGACATTCTGGAGCACCTTCAGGCCTATGGTGAAAAATTAAATATCTTGATGTAAAAACTGGACAGAAGCTTTCTGAGAAACTGCTTTGTGATGTGTGCATTCCACTAAGGGAATTATACCTCTTTTCTCATAAGGCAGTGTTTGAACACTGTTTCTGTAGAACTGAAAAAGTGATATGTCTCAGCACATTAAAGACTATGGCAAAAAGTGAAATATTCTCAAATAAAACCTGGAAAGAAGCATTCCAAAAAATGCTCTGTGATATGTGCATTCATTTCACAGAGTTAAAGCAGACTCTACATTGCCCAGTTTGGAAACTCTGTCTTTGAGGAATCTGCGAAGGGATATTAAGAGGCTCCCAGAGGCATATGGTGAGGAAGGAAATGTCTAACATTGAAATCTGGAGAGAAACTTTCTGAGCAGCTGCTTTGTGATGTGTGTATTATTCTCATAGAGTTAAATCATTCTTTGAATTGAAGAGTTTGAAATTACTGTTTCTGTGGAATCTGAGAAAGGATATTTGGGAACACTCATTAGAATATGCTGAAAAAGAAATACCCTCAGGTAAAAACCAGAAGGAAGCATTCTGTGAGACTGCTGTGTGTCGTGTGAATTCCACTAACACAGTTCAGCTTCTCTTCTCATTGAGCAGTATTCTAACACTGTTTTTCTTTAGTCTGAGAAGGGATATTTGTTAGCACTTTGAGGCTTATGGTGAAAACGGAAATATCTTGACAGAAACTGGAGAGAAGCTTTCTGAGGAACTGCTTTGTGACGTGTGCATTCCACTCACAGAGATCTACCTTTCTACTCATAGAGGATTGGAGAATCACTTTTGGAGGAAAAGCTACTGAGGGACATTTGGGAGTACATGGACAGCTATAGTGAAAAAAGAATTATGCTCAAGCAAAAACTGGAAAGAAGCTTTCTGTGAAACTGCTTTGTGATAGATATGTTTATTCATCTCACATAGATAAACCTTTCTTTATATGATGCAGTTTGGAAACTCTGTGATGGATGGATCCATGAAGGGACATTTGGGAACACAATCAGTACTATGGTGAAAATGGAAATATATTCAAATAAAAACCAGGGAAAAGCTTTCTGAGAAACTACTTTGTGATGTGTGCATTCCACTTAGGGAGTTATACTTTTTTTCTTATAAGGCAATGTTTGAACACTCTTACTGTAAAACTGAAAAGGTGATATCTCGAAGCCCATTGAAGACTATGGCAAAAAGTGAAATATCCTCAAATAAAACCCAGAAAGAAGAGTTCTAAGAAACTACTCTCTGATATGTGCATTCATTTCAGAGTTAAAGCTTACTCTACGTTGTCCAGTTTGGAATCTCTGTCCTTGAGGAACCTGTGAATTGATATTAAGTGGTGCCCGGAGGTTCGTGGTGAGCAAGGAAATGTCTTCTGTTGAAAATTGGAGAGACGATTTCTGAGCAACTCTTTTGTGACGTTTGTATTCATCTCATAGAGATAAATCATTCTTTGGATTGAGCAGGTTGGAATCACCGTTTCTGTGGAATCTGAGATAGGACATTTCAGAACGGTCCGCAGAATATCCTGAAAAAGAAATATCCTCAGATAAAACCAGAAGGAAGCTTTCTGTGAAACTGCTCTGTGGCGTGTGAATTCCTCTCGCTCAGTTAAGCTTCTCTTTTCATTGAGCAGTTCTCTAACACTGTTTGTGTTTAGCGTGCGAAGGGATATTTGGGAGCACTTTGAGGCTTATGGTAAGAAAGGAATATGTTCAGATAGAAACTGGAGAGAAGCATTCCGAGGAATTGTTTGTGAGTGGTGCATTCCACTCACAGTGTTATACTTATTTTCTCATGAGTCAGTGTTTGAACACTGTTCCTGTAAAACTGAAAAGTGATATTTGGAGCATTGAAGACTATGGTGAAAAGGAAATATCCTCAGACAAAACTGGAAAGAAGCTTTCTGTGAAACTGCTTGTGATGTGTGCATTCATTTCACAGAGTTAAAGCTTTCTTTACATTATGCAGTTTGAAACTGTCATGGACGGATCTGCGAAGGGACATTCGGGAGCACATTCAGGACTATGGTGAAAATGGAAATATATTCAGATAAAGACTGAATAGAAGCTTTCTGTGAACATGCTTTTTGCTGTGTTTATTCATCTCACACAGGTAAAGCTTTCTTTACACTACGCAACTTGGAAACTCCATCATGGATGGATTCGTGAAGGGATATTCGGGATCACATTCTTACCTATGGAGAAAAAGGAAATATCTTCAGATAAAAACTGGAGAGAAACTTTCTGAGAAACTTCTTTGTGATGTGTGCATTCCACTCAGGGAGTTATAACTCTTTTCTCATAAGGCAGTGTTTGAACACTGTTCCTGTAAAACAGAGAAAGTGATATTTTGTAGCACTTTGAAGACTGTTGCAAAAAGTGAAATATCCTCAAATAAAACCCGGAGATAAGCATTCCAAGAAACTGCTCTGTGATATGTGCTTTCATTTAACACAGCTAAAGCTTTCTCTACATTGCCCAGTTTGGAAACTCTGTCTTTGAGGAATCTAGGAAGGGATATTAAGTGGCACCAGAAGCCTGTGGTGAGCAAGGAAATGTCTTCCATTGAAAACTGAGGAGAAGCTTTCTGAGCAACTGCTTTGTGATGTGTGTATTCAACACATAAAGATAAATCATTCTTTAGATTGAGCAGTTTGAAATCACTATTTGGGTGGCATCTGAGGAAGGACATTTGGGAATGCTCTTTAGAATATGGAGAAAGAAATATCCTCAGATAAAAAGCAGAAGGAAGCTTTCTGTGAAACTGCTCTGTGTCGCGTGAGTACCACTCTCACAGTTCAGCATCTCTTTTCATTGAGCAGTGTTCTAACACTGTTTTTGTTTAGTCAGAAGGGATATTTGGAGCATTGAAGACTATGGTGAAAACGGAAATGTCTTCTGATGGAAACTGCAGAGAAGCTTTCTGAGAAGATGCTTTGTGACGTGTGCATTCCACTCATAGTGTAATACCTTCTTCTCAGAAGATTGGGGAATTCCTTTTGGAGAAAAAGCTACCAAGGGACTTTGGGGAGTATATGGACGGCTCTGCAGAAAAAGGAAATACGCTCAGACAAAAACTGGAAACAAGCTTTCTGTGAAACTGCTTTGTGATAGATATGTTTATTCATCTCACATAGATAAAGTTTTCTTTATATTACACAGTTTGGAAACTCTGTTATGGATGGATCTGAGAAGGGACCTTTGAGAGCACATTCAAGCCTATGGTGAAATAGGAAATATCTTCAGATAAAAACTGGAGAGAAGCTTTCTGAGAAATTGCTTTGTAATGTGTGCATTCCACTCAGGGAGTTATGTCTCTTTCCTCATAAGGCAGTGTTTGAACACTCTCGTGTAAAACTGAAAAGTGATATTTTGGAGTGCTTTGAAGACTATGGCAAAAAGTGAAATGTCCTCAAATAACACCCAGAAAGAAGAGTTCCAAGAAACTACTCTCTGATATGTGAATTCATTTAACAGAGTTAAAGCTTACTCTACATTTCCCAGCTTGAAAAGTCTGTCTTTGAGGATTCTGCAAAGGGATATTAAGTGGCGACCAGAGGCCTGTGGCGAGCAAGGAATCTTCTTCCATTGAAAACTGGAGAGAAGCTTTCTGAGCAGCTGTTTTGTGATGTGTTTATTCGTCTCATAAAGTTACATCATTCTTTGAATTGAGCCGTTTGAAATCACTGTTTCAGCGAAACCTGAGGAAGGACATTTGGGAACACTCTTTAGAAAATGCTGAAAAAGGAATACCCTGAGATAGAAACCAGAAGGAAGCATTCTGTGAAACTGCTCTGTGCTGTGTGAATTCCACCCACAGTTAAACCTCTTTTTTCATTGAGCAGTTTTCTAACTCTGTTTATGTTTAGTCTGAAGGGATATTTGGAGCTTTGAGGCTTATGGTGAAAAAAAGAAATATCTTCAGATAAAACTGGAAAGAAGCTTTCTGTGAAACTGCTTTTGTGATTCATCTCACATAGATAAAGCTTCTTTTCATTGAGCAGTTTGAAACTGTCTTTGAGGAATCTGAAGGGATATTGGGAGCATTAGGCCTATGGTGAAAAGGAAATATCTCAGATAAAACTGGAGAAGCTTTCTGAGAAACTGCTTGGTGATGTGTGCATTTCACTCAGGGAGTTATACCTTTTTTCTCATAAGGCACTGTTTCAACACTGTTCCTGTAAAACTGCAAAAGGGATATTTGGAGCACATTGAAGACTATGGAAAAGGAAATCTCAGATAAAACAGAAGAAGCTTTCAGAAACTGCTTTGTGATGTGTGTATTCAACTCATAGAGTTAAATCATTCTTTGGATTGAGCAGTTTGAAATCACTGTTTCTGTGCATTCTGATAGAGGACATTAGGGAACGCTCTAAGAATATGGAAAAGAAATATCTTCAGATAAAACTGAGAGAAGCTCTCTGAGCAACTCTTTTGTGATGTTTGTATTCATCCCATAGAGTTAAAACATTCTTTGGATTGAGCAGTTTGAAATCACTCTTTCTGTGGAATCTGAGAAAGGACATTTGGGAATGCTCTTTAGAATATGCTGAAAAAGAAATAACCTCAGATAGAAACCAGAAAGAAGCTTTCTGTGAAACTGCTCTGTGTCATGTGAATTCCTCTCACAGACTTAAGCTTCTGTTTTCACTGAGCAGTATTCTAACACTGTTTTATTTTTTCAGCTAAGGGATACTTGGGAGCGCTTTGAGGCTTATGGTGAAAACGGAAATACCTTCAGATAACAACTGGAGAGGAGATTTCCCAAAAGCTGCTTTGTGACGTGTGCATTCCACTCACAGAGTTACACTTTACTTTTCATAGAGGATTGGGGAATTGCATTTGGAATAAATGCTACCAGGGAACATTCTGGAATATATGGATGCCTATGGTGAAAAAGGAAATATCCTAAGACAAAAACTGGAAAGAAGCTTTCTGTGAAACTGCTTTGTGAAAGATATGTATAATCATCTCACATAGATACAACTTTCTTTATAGTACACAGTTTGGAACCTCCGTCGTGGAAGGATCTGCGAAGTGACATTCGGGAGCACATTCAGGCATATGGTGAAAAAGGAAGTATCTTCAGATAAAAACTGGAGAGAAGCTTTCTGAGAAACTGCTTGGTGATGTGTGCATCCCACTCAGGGAGTTATACCTCTTTTCTCATAAGGCAGTGTTTGAACACTGTTCCTGTATAACTGAAAAAGTGATAATTCTGAGCACATTGAAGACTATGGCAAAACTTGAAATATCCTCAAATAAAACCCAGAAAGAAGCTTTCAGAAACTGCTCTGATATGTGCATTCATTTCACAGTTAAGCTTCTACATTGCAGTTTGAAAACTCTGTCTTTGAGGAATCTGTGAATGGGTATTAAGTGGCACCTGCAGGATTGTGATGAGCAAGGAAATCTCTTCTGATGAAAACTGGAGAGAAGCTTTCTGAGCAGTTGCTTTGTGATGTGTGTATTCGTCTCATAGAGTTAAAACATTCTTTGGATTGAGCAGTTTGAAATCACTGTTTCTGTGGAATCTGAGGAAGGACATTTTGGAATGCTCTATAGAATATGGAGAAAGAAATATCCTCAGATAAAAACCAGAAGGAACCCTTCTGTGAAACTGCTCTGTGTCATGTAAATTCCTCTCACTAAGTTAATCTTCTCTTTTAATTGAGCAGTTTCTAACACTGTTTTGTTTAGTCAGAAGGGATATTCAGGAGCTTTGAGGCTTATGGTGAAAAGGAAATATCAGATAGAAACTGGAGAGAAGCTTTCTGAGAACTGCTTTGTGATGTGTGCATTCCACTCACAGTGTTATACCTCTTCTCATACAGCATTGAAACCCTTTTGGAAAAAGACCAAGGGACATTCAGGAGCATT
>JABBCR010000447.1:0-23055 GCA_014849445.1 Cercopithecus mona
ATTTCTGTAGCATACATGTTGATGTTCTTTCCCTGCCCCTTTCTGCATCTGAAAACAGATGATTCAAAGATTTGTTATTATTTCTCGATTTTGTAAGACCAAAATATCAACACTTACAGACCAGAATGGTGGAGAAGGCTCTTTTGTTTGTTTTTGAGACAGGGTCTTTGTCATCCAGGCTGGAGTGCAGTGGTATAATTACAGCTCGCCACAGCCTCGCACTCCCTCAAGTGATCCTCCCACCTCATCCTCCTGTGTAGCTGGGACTGCAGGCACAAGCCGTCACACCCAGCTAATTTTTTTTATTTTTGCTAGAGAGGAGGGCTGGCTCCCTATGTTCCCCAGGCTGGTCTTGAACTCCTGGGCTCAAGCAGTCCTTCTGCTTTGACCTCCCAGAGTGCTGGGATTATAGGCATGAGCCACTGCACCTGGCCTTAAGAGGCTCTTTATCTTGAAGATGAGTCTTTTATATGGAAAGAAACGTTTTTGTAAAAGGGGGATTTTTTTTTTGAAAAGTCACTTTGTTACTATTACAGTCACTTCTGAACATTTGCTGGTTCCCCACTTTTTCTCCCTTCGATGTTTTACAGAACCGTGAGCCCCAAACTCTTTCATTGTTTTCTTTCAGTATCTCTAGCTCTCTTGCTTAGCATGATAACTGCTGGAACAGCTGGTTGAGAAATTAGGTGTGAAACACCTCGGAGTCTTTAGCTGCTTGGGAAAGTCAAGAAGCGCAAAGGGAATGTCCAGACAGGAACAGTCTGGAATCCTCAATACATGGGAATGACTCTGGACTTGGTAGAATCTGGGACGGCTGCTAACACGTTTAGATGGTTTAAGTCAAATACAAGGTGTTTCAGCTGCTGAAACACTTTGGGTGCAGTTTGTGTTTGAATGTCTTTGGAGGACAGAAAATACAGTCCATACATAAGGACCGTATGAGAAAGAACTGGGGCTATCTGCCAATACAGTGAAGCTAGCAGATTCTAGAATGTCCATTTTCCTTGTGTGTATGTATATATGTATTTTAAGATGGAGTCTTGCTCTGTTGGCCAGGCAGGAGTGCAGTGGCACGATCTCGGCTCACTGCAAGCTCTGCCTCTCAGATTCACACCATTCTCCTGCCTCTGCCTCCCGAGCAGCTGGGACTACAGGCGCCCGCCACCATACCCAGCTAATTTTTTGTATTTTTAATAGAAACAGGGTTTCACAGTGTTAGCCAGGATGGTCTCGATCTCCTCACCTCGTGATCCGCCCGCCTCAGCCTCCCACAGTGCTGGGATTATAGGTGTGAGCCACTGCACCCAGCCGTGTTTAGATGTTTTAATAGAAACTGTTTTTGAGCGTTGTGGCTGATGTGTGTAATCCCATCACTTTGGGAGGTGGAGGTGAGCGGACTGCTTGAGCCTAGCAGTTGGAGACCAGCCTGGGCAACATAGCAAAAACCCTGTCTCTACAAAAATTAGCTGGGTGTGGTAGCGTGCGCCTGTAGTCCCATCTACTTGGGAGGCTGAGGTGGAGGGATCACTTGAACCCGAGAGGTGAAGGCTGCAGTGAGCCATGGTCGTGCCACTGCATCCTCGCCTGGGTGATAAAGTGAGACCCTATTTAAAAAAAAAAACAAAAACAAACTATTTTCATATCAAGTTTCAGCACTCCTTCCTGTTATATTTTCTAATATTTATTTGTTTTACTTTAGCTTATTTTAATTTGTTAGTACTTTAACTTCACCCAAATAGTGATTGTTCGTCACATAGTATAATGTTATAAACCCAATTCAAAGAGATTTTCATCTAAGAGAAGCAGAATATAAGTGTTAGTAGATGTCACTGCTTTTGAAAATAAGCCAGTAAGAATAATCACAAGGGAAGTTACCTTGAATAGGAAACCAAATTCTTAATAGCATCAGCAATGCTAATCTTGCCAATTCAGATCTTTGCTTTTCCTGTCTAAACAAGGTCATGCTTTTTCCAGTGTCTATTAAAATTATGAGTTATAATTCAGGGATGATGGTAAACTACATGGTAAAACAGCTGTCTGTTCGCTTTGAAAGTATTAAGAGTATTTTTCTTTGCAAAATGGTTGATACAGGAAAAGAATGAATCACTAGATGATAATGTAAAACCCATCTACAAAGCTTATTAAAAAAAAAAACAAAAAACAGGTCGGGAACAACAGCGAAAAGCCAAATGAAATTAATACCAGGATGTCATATTAATCAACAGACACATTTGGAATTTCTCCTCTTTCTCAGCCATTATGCTAGGCATTAGCAAAGACTAATTGAGTCTCAAGAAACTGATAAGCTAGCAGAATATGTCAGTTAATAGAATAGAAACTAGATACAGGAAAGAGAAGCAGGCTGAAATAGGAAAGCCTTCTTGGAGGCACCGGGACTGAGCTTAAGCCCCTTGGATGGGTAATTGGGTAATGTGAAAGGAAAGGAAAGGCATTCCAGATAGAAACCATTTCAGTGATATCCAGATTGAGTTTATTTACTTGATAGGCCTTGTTACCTATAACCAGCATAGACTAAAACTAGCAAATTTCATAACGTTTGGTTTCACTTGAAGAGATGAGAGCAGAACAACCTTTAGAAACCTGCTTAACAATTACACTTTGATGGGGTTTATTAATCAAAAATTACTCAGGATCTTGTTTAATTCTACCTTGAGTCTACGTTACTGCAATCTAGTTTTAGTCCCGGGGTAGCATTCTACGGGCATGTTATGGCAGCATTTGATTATTTTTTTTTGTACTGCTGGGAACCTACCTTACTGCTCATTCTCAGACCACTTTTAACGATTGTATTAGAAGCTGAATAAGCACACGGTAGTTGAGCAAATTGACCAGCATTTTGTATGACTGTGTAATTTCTTCTTACGTAAAGGTGATGCTGTGGAGTCTTCAAAAAGCCCGACCACTCTGGATTACAAATTTACAGGAGGATGAAACAGAAGAAATGGAAGGCCTACAGTCACCTGGTCAGCTCTTAAACCCTGCCCTAGCCCACTCTATCTCTGTGGCTTCGTGTGGTAATATTTTTAGTTGTGGTGCAGAAGATGGTAAGGTTCGAATCTTTCGGGTGATGGGAGTTAAGTGTGAACAGGAACTGGGATTTAAGGGCCACACTTTAGGGGTATCCCAGGTCTGCTTTCTCCCAGAATCCTATTTGCTGCTTACTGGAGGAATGATGGGAAGATCATGTTGTGGGATGCAAACAGTGAAGTTGAGAAGAAACAGAAGAGTCCTACAAAACGTACCCACAGGAAGAAACCTAAAAGAGGAACTTGCACCAAGCAGGGTGGAAATACTGACGCTTCAGTAACGGATGAGGAAGAACATGGCAACATTTTACCAAAGCTAAATATTGAACATGGAGAAAAAGTGAATTGGCTCTTGGGTACAAAAATAAAGGGACACCAAAATATATTAGTAGCTGATCAAACTAGTTGTATATCTGTATATCCCTTAAATGAATTTTAAATCCAATAAAAACATTTGAAGAATTGTGGCAAAACTGTTTTTCAGATTTAAAAAAAGATCCTAGTTCTTTATTTAAGCTGTTTGTTATATATAAAATCATACTGTTTTGCTGTACAAATTTTAAGATATTTGAACAAAAGACAATTGGATACTTTATATAGTAAGTGATATATTAAAGTTTGGAGGAAGAGAATGAATATTCATTGTGTACCATGTACCAGCCGTTTTACATATATTTGATTTCTTGTTCTGAATCAATGAAGTTTTTTTCCCCATTTTAGTGCCACAGGAATTAAGACTTAGAGATGTTATGTAACTTAAAGATGCAGGAAGATTGCAGGCACAATGACTTGTCTGGAAAGGACCTTGTTACGCCGCCTACCCTAGGGAAGCCCACATCCTGGTCCCAATCGGTCACCACATTAGTTACGTCTGGCCGTGTGCAGTGGCTCACGCCTGTAATCCCAGCACTTTGGGAGGCCAATGCGGGCCGATCATCTGAGGTCAGGAGTTAGAAACCAGCCTGGCCAACATGGCAAAAATCCATCTCTACTAAAAATACAAAAATTAGCCGGGCCTGGTGGCACGTGCCTGTAATCCAAGCTACTCAGGAGACTGAGATGGGAGAGTCACTTGAACCCAGAAGGTGGAGGTTGCAGTGAGCCAAGATCACACCACTGCACTCTAGCCTAGGCGACAGAACGACTCTGTCTCTAAATAAACAAATAAATAACATTAGTTATTTCTGATCCCAGGATGTCATGAGGAGCATTACCACGTTGGAAGAGGAAACCTGTTCTTGATTGTTCTGTGTAAAGCCCAGATTGCTTTGCTGACAATTACCTTTTGCTGTGTTTCTAAAAAAAAAGGGTTCCAGGGTCAAATCAGTTTAGGGCGTTATGCAGCAATCCAGGCCGTGATGCTGGTGGAGTGAGAATGAATTGCAGTTATTAATGAGCAGAAATTCTGGCTAAGCAGAAGATAGAAAAGAGAATAGAGGCCTAGATAGGGTGTCAAGAGTTAGGCTCCTTTTCATTGAGGCCTGGATTGCTGTCTTCTCTGCATGTTCTTTCAGCTTTCACTCATACTGCCTACTCTTACATTTAAAGTTTTTTTCATTTTAATTTAATTTTTTTTATAGAGAGGAGCCAGACTGGTCTCAAACTCCTGGCCTCAAGCGATCCTCCTGTCTTAGCCTCCCAAAGTGCTGGGATTACAGGTGTGAGCCACCGTACCTACATTCAAAGCTTTGAAGAGATCATCTGATCATCTGATTGGTTTACTATTATTCTTGTTTGTAGAGATCTCTTTTTCATAAGTTCAGTTTTAGTCAGGACTCCTGTTGCAGGTGACAGAAACCAAATTCAAATTGGCTTAACAGAATAAAAAGGAATGTATTGGCTCCCATAACTGAGAAGTCCAAGAATAGTCAGGTGCATACTGCTGGGGTGGCTACGCTGGCAGGGTAAGCAAAAGAAAGCACCCCAGCCTAAATTTACAGAGAACCAGGATATCATTTTGAATATAGCTTAGTTCTAATACTCAACTGGCCACTCAAAGTGACAGATAGGAACTTCAGTGGTCACCCCTCAGAAGAAAGCTTTCAATGTCCCCCACCTGTGGAAGGCTGAAAAACATCTTCCAAAGATAACAGGTTGTAATCACTGGAACCTGTATTACTCATTACTATTAAATATAAATTTTAATTATTTAAAATACTGTGAATATGAGATTGCTATGTAATTATTAAGCAATATTGATAATGATAATATTTATATTTAATGATAAGTAAATTTATAAACATTTGGCAGAAAGATCTTCGCAGATCTGATTATGAATCTTAAAAGATTGTGTTAAAGAAAATGATATTTTGCAAATAACCTATGCACATTCTCCCATATGCATTAAATGATCTTGATTACTTATAATCCCTAATACAGTGGAAATGCTATATAAATGTATTGTTTTTTATTTGTATTATTTTTTATCATTGTATAGATGTGTTCTGTTGTTTTTTCTTCCCTGAATACATTTGAGCCACGGTTGGTTGACTCCACAGAGTGTGGAGTCCATGAGTACCAAGGGGTAACTACGTGCTTTTCTATTTTTATTAGCATGTAAGATACTTGAAGGCAAAGACCACCTACCCTTTTTCACTTCAGAGCATATTGTGTGGCCTGTCCTAGGCTCCCCAGCCAACACAAACAGTACTCATGAGATATTAAATGAACTGAAGGAGACCCAGAAAGTTCAAATGTGAAAAAAATGTGCATAGAAAAAAAAAAGCCTGAAGGGAACTGGTGGCAGGATTGCCTGGCAACTAAACCCAACCCTGTGCTTGTTCTTCAGGTTATTTTTTTTTATTTATTATTTATTTATTTATTTGAGATGAAGTCTTGCTGTGTCACCCAGGCTGGAGTGCAGTGGCGTGATCTCAGCTCACTGCAACCTCCACCTCCCAGGTTCAAGCAATTCTCCTGCCTCAGCCTTTTGAGTAGCTAGGATTACAGACACCTGCCACCACACCCAGCTAATTTTTGTATTTTTAGTAGAGATTCAGTTTTGCCGTGTTGCCCAGGCTGGTCTCAAACTCCTGACCTCAGGTGATTCCCACCTTGGCCTCTCAAAGGGATGGGATTACAGGCGTAAGCCTCCACACCCAGCCTCTTCAAGTTATTTTTAACACCAGCTATCAGGACTACACATTCTCCTAACCAGTGCTCAACTCACAGACACCTAAACATGCTCATTTCACATTTCTATTTTTCTATTTTTTTTTTTTTTTTTTTTTGAGTCAGTCTCACTGTCACCCGGGCTGGAGTGCAGTGGCATGATCTTGGCTCACTGCAATCTCTGCCTCCCGGGTTCAAGCAGTTCTCGTGCCTCAGTCTCCCAAGTAGCTGGGATTACAGGTGTTCGCCACCAAGCCCAGCTAATTTATTTGTATTTTTAGTAGAGATGGGGTTTCACCATGTTGGCCAGGCTTGTCTTGAACTCCTGACCTCAAGTAATCCACCCACCTTGGACTCCCAAAGTGTTGGGATTACAGGTATGAGCCACTGTGCCCGGCCAATTTTTGTATTTTTAGTAGAGGTGGGGTTTCACCATGTTGGCCAGGCTGGTCTTGAACTCCTGACTTCAGGTGATCTGCCCGCCTTGGCCTACCAAATTATTTCACATTTCATGTACCCTCTGTAAATTACAAACAGTTTGTGGTCCTGGATACACAAACCTGAGGCCGATACTGTGCCACCCAACCACTCCTTGCCAAGGGCAGAAATACTTTCAGGATTAGTCAGTCACATCCTGGCAGACTCGTGTAGTTCTGGTGACATCAGCCTATGACCGGCTCTCCCTTGACCACAATTTTGCTATTTACAAGCAAAGAATTAGTGAAAAACAGTAATGCACAGCACATATGTTTTGTGTGTGTGTCTTGTTTGCTGAACTATTTGAAAGTGAGGTACCTTGACACTTTGTACTAGTCTGTTTTCATGCTGCTGATAAAGATATACCTGAATCTGGATAATTTACCAGGAAAAAAATTTAATGGACTTACAGATCCATGTGGTTGGGGAGGCCTCACAATCATGGTGCAAAGCAAAGAGGAGCAAGTCATGTCTTACATGGATGGCAGCAGGCAACGAGAGAGAGCTTGTGCAGGGAAACTCCCCCTTGTAGAACCATCAGATCTTGTGAGACTTATTCACTATCATGAAAACAGCACAGGAAAGACCTGTCTCCATGATTTAATTACCTCTCACTGGGTCCCTCCCACAACGTGAGAATTCAAGATGAAATTTGAGTAAAGACACAGCCAAACCGTATCATTCCACCCTTAGCCCCTCCCAAATCTTATGTCCTCACATTTCAAACCCAGTCATGCTTTTCCAACAGTCCCCCAAAGTCTTAACTCATTTCAGCATTAACTAAAAAATCCACAGTCCAACCTCTCATCTCAGACAAGGCAAGTCCCTTCCACCTATGAGCCTGTAAAATCAAAAGTAAGTTAGTTTCTTCCTAGATACAATGGGAGTATAGGCATTGGGTAAATATAGCCATTCCAAATGGGATAAATTGGGCAAAACAAAGGAGTTATAGGTCCCATGCAAGTCTCAAACCCAGCAGGGCAGTCAAGTCTTAAAGTTTCAAAATTTTCTCCTTTGATTACATGTCTCACAGCCAGGTCACACTGATGCAAGTAGGGGTTCCCATGGTCTTGAGCAGCTCTGCCCCGTGGCTTTGCAAAGTACAGCCTCCTTTCTGGCTGCTTTCACAGACTGGCCCTGAGTGTCTGTGGCTTTTCCAGTTGCATGGTGCAACCTATCACTGGATCTACCATTATGGGGTCTGGAGGATGGTGACCCTCTTCTCACAACTTCACTAAGCAGGGCACCAGTAGAAATTCTGTGTGGGGGCTCAACCCCACATTTCCCTAACACACTGCCCTTGCAGAGGTCCTCCATGAGAGTCCTGCCCCTGCAGCAAACTTCTGCCTGGACATCTAGGTGTGTCCATACATCTTCTGAAATCTTGGTAGAGGTTCTCAAACCTCAGCTCTTGACTTCTGTGCACTCACAGGCTCAACACCATGTGGAATCTGCCAGAGCTTGGGGCTTGGACTCTCTGAAGCCACAGCCCAAGCTCTGTGTTGGCCCTTTTAGCCATGGCTGGATTGGCTGGGACACAGGACACCAAGTCCCTAGACTGTGCACAGCATGGGGACCCTGGCCCTGATCCACTAAACCATTTTTTCCTCCTAGGCCTTAGGACCTGTGATGAGATGGGCTGCCATGAAGACCGCTGACATGTCCTGGAGACATTTTCCCCATTGTTTTGGGGATTAATATTCGGCTCCTTGGTACTTCACTCAAATTTCTGCTGCCAATTTGAATTTCTCCTCAAAAAATAGAATTTTATTTTCTATTGCATTGTCAGGCTGCAAATTTTCCAAACTTTTATGCTCTGCTTCCCTTATAAAACTGAATGCTGGCCAGGTGTGGTGGCTCACACCTGTAACCCCAGCACTTTGGGAGGCCAAGGCAAGCAGATCACGAGATCAGGAGATGGAGACCATCCTGACTAACATGGTGAAACCCCGTCTCTACTACAAATACAAAAACAAAATTAGCCGGGCGTAATGGTGGGCGCCTATAGTCCCAGCTACTCGGGAGGCTGAGGCAGGAGAATGGCATGAACCCTGGAGGTGGAGCTTGCAGTTAGCTGAGATCATGTCACTGCACTCCAGCCTGGGCAACAGAGTGAGACTCCATATCAAAAAAACAAACAAACAAAAAACCTGAATGCCTTTAACAGCACCAAAGTTACCTCTTTAATGCTTTGCTGCTTAGAAATTTCTTCTGCCAGATACCCTAAATCATCTCTCTCAAGTTCAAAGTTCCACAAAGCTCTAAGGCCGGGGCAAAATGCCACCAGTCTCTTTGCTAAAACATGGCAAGAGTCACCTTTACTCCAGTCCCCAACAAGTTCCTCATCTTCATCTGAGACCACTTCAGCCTCGATTTCATTGTCCATATCATATAAGCATTTTGGTAAAAGCCATTCAACAGGTCTTTAGGGAGTTCCAAACTTTTCCACATTTTCCTGCCTTCTGAGCCCCCAAAACTGTTCCAACCTCTGCCTGTTACCCAGTTCCAAAGTCACTTTCACATTTTCAGGTTATCTTTTCAATACCACTCTACTGGTACCAACTTACTGTATTAGTTCGTTTTCAGGCTGCTGATAAAGATATACACAAGACTTGGTAATTTATACAGGAAACAGGATTTAATGGACGTACAGTTCCACATGGCCGGGAGGCTTCACAATCACGGTGGAAGGCAAGGAGGAGCAAGTCGCGTCTTAAATGGATGACAGCAGGCAGAGAGAGAGCTTGTGCAGGGAAACTTCCCCTTATAGTACTAGTGGAAACAAGAATATAACAGCCTCCCCACGTGCTGTTACAGGCATGAGCTACCATGCCCAGCCGGAACAAACTTAAATTCAACAATTAAGTATTTTTGGATTTTAAAACTGCCTTATTGAGTTATAGTTCACATGCCATACAATTTATCCACTTGATGTATACAAATCTACTTCTCCACAAAGTTCACAGAAAAAATAAAGTATAAAAGTCAGTGGTTTTTGTTTTTTTGGTTTTTTTAGACCTAGTTTCAATCTGTCGCCAGGCTGGAGTGCAGTGGTGCGATCTTGGCTCACTGCAACCTCCGCCTCCCAGGTTCAAGTGATTCTCCTGCCTCAGCCTCCCGAGTAGCTGGGATTACATGCGCCTGCCAAAATGCCCAGCTAATTTTTGTATTTTTAGTAGAGACACTGGACAATTCAACGGTTTTTAATAAATTGAGAGGGTCCTGCTAGCATCACCACAAGCTAATTTTAGAATCCGCTTATGGAACCTTCAGCTCTCCCGAGACCCATTCACTGTCACGAGAACAGCACGGGAAAGACCTGCCCTGTGATTCAGTTACCTCCCACCGGGTCCCTCCCACAACAAGGAATTCAAAATGAGATTTGGGTGGGGACACTCAAACCGTATCACGCTTAATCTCAAAACTTCAGCATGCGTATCCTAAAAATGGACATTTTCCAGTATAACCATAATACTGACATCATGTAGGAGAAACTTAGCAATAACTCACATTCTTGGTCTTGACTAGCAATTATGCCTCATACCATCCTTACTGCACAAAAGCCCTGGTGACAGGAGAGGGTAGCAACCGGAACTGGTCAGAAGACAAGCCCCTCAGCAGCCATGAGCAGGGCTTATGGAGGTGAGAGGCTGGGGACAAGAGAAACCTGTAGCTCAGTCTGGAGTTTGAGCAGAGGCAGGCCTTTCTAGTCAACCGTCTTCCTGTGGGATATCCCCAGTTGGGGAATATTGTCCCTTTCACTGAGCTAGAGTTCACTTAGAGACTAAGTTGCTAGGCCAGAGGGACATTATGGAATAATGTAGAGTCTCGGCTGGAGTGAACAAGATACGCTGCCATCACCACTACCACCTGGGTCATATCCAGCCAGAGGAGCAAGATTGAATCTAGGCCCAGGAGAGCACGTAGGAAAAACACAGACCACCTCCTCAGTACTTGAGGAGAGCCTCTGCCATTCCCTTACTCTTGGTGAGGAAAGGGGCTGGGCTGTGGTTGAATAGAGCCTCTCCATAGCCATAAGAAATGCTTGAATCCAAAGTTTACTTGGGCATGATTTTCCTGTAATTCCAGTCAGTGAATAAAGAAGCATCCAGAGCGTGGAGTGATCAAGTAAATACAAATCCTATTGATTTACAAATATTGACACAACCAGTCACAGGTATGTAGTGAGCTAAAAATTGAGTGCACTTTTTTTAGATTTAGCTACTAAATTCTTAGAATTTCTACAAAGTGCACTGTCAAATGTGTAACATCATAAGTTTAATACACTGAAAAGTGTTTATAAGAATTGTATGCCTTCTGAGTTCACAGACTTTTTTATTTTTATTTTTTTGAGATGGAGTTTTGCTCTGTCACTCAGGCTGGAGTACAGTGGTACGATCTTGGCTGACTACAACCTCCGCCTCCTGGGCTCAAGTAATTCTCCTGCCTCAGCCTCCCGAGTAGCTGAGATTACAGGTGCCCACCACCACACCTGGCCAATTTTTGTATTTTTAGTAGAGACAGGGTTTCACCACATTGGTCAGGCTGTTGTTGAACTCCTGACCTCAGGGGATCCGCCCGCTTCTGTCTCCCAAAGTGCTGGGATTACAGGCGTGAGCCACCACGCCTGGCTTCGAAACAGAATTTTAAACACACACATGATGGCACATTCCTTCCTTCTTAACTATATCTTGACTCTTTCAAATAGATCTTCCAAAGCAGAAATTAAACCTCTGGGGAAATGTTGTTTCTAATTAAAAAACACAGGATGATATGCAGGAGAACTTGGAAGGCCACAGGATTGAAGTCTTCCTGTACCAGGAGGGTTTGGGGAGGCAGCAGTCCCATATTCTCACTGGTCAGGTGATACCCACGTGTCAGGGGAACAACCAGATTGAAACTCAGGTCAGCAAGGATTCCCAGTGCTCTACAGGTTCTCCAGTCCACTTTATTTTTACTTAACTTGCTGTTTCTTTATGTAATTGACCCATCAACGAAAATTACTAAACTTACTTACTAAACTTTTTTTTCTTTCTCAGTATGCCTACGTGTGTGTGTTGTGACTTTAGAAAAACTTTTAACAATGTCAGAGAGAAGAAAGACAGCTGCTGTTTCACACACTGGAAATAATTGTTTTATAGTACTGGTGGAAACAAGAATATAACTTTAAGGAACAAAGCTTCATTTTATTTTGAGACAGGGTCTTGCTCTGTTGCCCAAGCTGGAGTGCATGGCATGATCATGGCTCACTGCAGCCTCGACCTCGTAGGCTCAAGTGATCCTCCCACCTCAGCCTCCCCAAGTGCTGTTATAGGCATGAGACACCATGCCCAGCCAGGACAATCTTTTAAATTCAACAATTTGGGGGGGATTTTAAAAACTGCCGTATTGAGGTATAATTCACATGCCATACAATTTACCCACTTAAAGTACACAAATCTACTTCTCTACAAAGTTCTTAGAAAAAATGAAGTATACAAGTCAATGGCTCAAGCCTGTAATCCCAGCACTTTGGGAGGCCTTGTAGCATCACCACAACCTAGTTTTAGAAAATTTCTCTCCCCAGCCTAGGAAAACCCATTCCTACCAAAACAAACACACACACACACACACACACAAATTAGCTGAGCGTGGTTGTGCGTGCCTGTGGTCCCAGCTACTTGGGAGGCTGAGGCAGGAGGATTGCTTGAGCCCAGGAGGCAGAGGATGCAGTGAGCTGAGATCGGCCACTGCACTCCAGTCTGGGTGACAAAGCAAGACTCTGTCTCAAAAAAAAAAAAAAAAAAAGAAAAAATGAAGTATACAAGTCAATGGTTTTTAATAAATTGAGAGGGTCTTGTAGCATCACCACAACCTAGTTTTAGAAAATTTCTCTCCCCCAGCCTAGGAAAACCCATTCCTACCAAAACAAACAAACACACACACACACACACAAATTAGCTGAGCGTGGTTGTGCGTGCCTGTGGTCCCAGCTACTTGGGAGGCTGAGGCAGGAGGATTGCTTGAGCCCAGGAGGCAGAGGATGCAGTGAGCCAAGATCGTGCCACTGCACTGCCAGTCTGGGCAACAGAGACAGACTGTCTCAAAAAAAAAAAAAAATTCTCTTCTCCCAGAAAGAAACCTCACTGGAAACAATTGGAACCCATTAGCAATTACTTCCTATTTCACCTTATACCACCACTTCACCCCTACCCTAGGCAACTGTCACTCTGCTTTCTGTCTCTGTAGTTTGCCAACTCCAGACATTTCGTATACATGGACTCATGTAACATGAGGTTTCTTCAGACTGGCTTCTTTCACTTAGTGTTATGTTTTCAAGATAATGTTTTAGCATGTATCAGTACTTCATTCCTTTTTATGGCTGAATAATATTCCATTGTATTTATATACTATACCACAATTTGTTTATCTTCTCATTAGCTGATGAGCATTTGGGCTGTTTCTGTTTTCGAGCTATTCTGAATAATGCTGCTATGAACAAAATGATACCTAGGAGTGAAACTGATGGTCACATGGTAGATATGTGTCCATATTTTGAGGAACTGCCAGATGGCTTTCCAAAGTGACTACACCATTTTACATTCGCAGCAGCCTGTCTTTTTTTAATTATAGTTTTCTGAGTGGGTATGAAGTAGAATCTTATTGTAGTTTCAATTTGCATTTCCCTAATTACTAATGATGTTCTGCATCCCTTCGTACGCTTGCAGGCTTACACGTTTATGGCAAACAAATTTTTAGCAAAGGTACTAAGGTTATTCATTGGGGGAAATCTTAGTCTTTCTAACAAGTATTGCTGGAACAACTGGAAGCCATATGCCAAAAACTGAACCTCAGCTGTTACATCATAAATAATGGGTCATAAAACTAAAAATAAGAGCTAATGCTCTAAAATGTAGGAAACATAAAAGAAGATCTTTGTGACCTTGCATTCAGCAAAGATTTCTTAAGACACAAAAAACATGAACCATAAAAGAAAAAAATTGATAAATTGGATCTTATCAAAGTGGAAAGCTTTTGTTCTTCCAAAAAAAAACTATTTAGAAAATGAAAAGCTGGCTGGGCGTGGTGGCTCACACCTGTAATCCCAGCATTTTGAGAGGCCTAGACCAGTGGATAGCTTGACCTCAGGAGTTTGAGACCAGCCTAAGCAACATGGCAAAACCCTGTCTCTACAACAAATACAAAAATTAGCTGAGTGTGGTGGCTCATGCCTGTAGTCCCAGCTGCCCAAGAGGCTGAGGTGGGAGAATTGCTTAAGCCCAGGAGACGCAGAGTGCAGTGAGCCGAGATCGTGCCACTGCACTCCATCCTGGGTGACAGAGTGAGACCCTGTCTAAAAAAATAATAATAATAATTAATAAATTAAAAAAATTTAAAAAAGGAAAGAAAAGAAAAGAAAAGAAAAAAGGCAAACCACAGACTGGGAGAAAATATTTGTAGAATGTATACCTACTGCAGAGTTTATATCCAGAATCTATACATATGGAACTCTCGCAACTTAAAAAGAAGCCAAAAAACCTCATTTAAAAATGGGCAAAAGATTTGGACACCTCACCAATATGGATATATAAATGGCCAACAAGTACATGAAAAGGTGCATGACATGAATAGTTATTAGGTAAATGCAAATTAAAACTACAATGTAATACCTGTATACACCCACTAGAATGGCTAAAATTTGAAGACTGACAATGTGGACAAGAATGCAGAGCAACTGGAGCTCTCATACATTGTTAGTAGGAACGCAAAATGGTACAGCCACTTTGGAAAGCGGTTTGGCCACTTTTAAAGCTAAACCAATGCTTATAATATGACCTAGCAATTCTACTTTTAGGTATTTACTTAGGAAAAATAAAATACTATCACATTTGGGATTTTTCAGAAAAGAAAAAGAAACAATAAAAAAATTTTAAAAAGAAATGAAAAATATATTCACACAAAAATCTTGACCCCAATGTTTATAGCTACTTTATTCATAATAGCCAAACTGGAAATAATCCAAATGTCCCTCAACTGTTTAACACCTCACAGTGTGTCCATGCAGTGGAATACTATTGAGCAATAAAAGGAACAGATTGTGGACACAGGCAAGAACATGGACAAATCTCAAAAGCATTATGGTATGTGAAAGAAGCAAGTATATGCCTAGCAGAGTAAATACTAATGATTCCATTTACATCCAAATACTGTATGATTCCATTTATATGACATTCTAGAAAAGGCAAAACAGAAAGCAGCTCAGAGGTTTCCAGGAGTCAGACGCAGGGTGTGGTGGCTCACACCTATAATCCCAGCACTTATGGAGGCCTAGGCAGGTGACTGTAAACATTTGTCAGAGCTCAGCAAGCTGTACTTTTTAAATTATTGAAATTCATTGTACATAAGTTATATCTCAAAACTAGTTTATTTTTATATTTTAAAATTAGAAATGGGGTCTTGCTATGTTGCCCAGGCTGGTCTTGAACTCCTGGCCTCAAGCAATCCTCTGGCCTCAGCCTCCCAAAGTGCTAGGATTATAAGTGTGAGCCACTGAATTGGGGCTGAAAACTAATTTTTTTAAAGGTTGCTTGCTATAAAGTGTAGTTCAAGACAAGTGTCTTGGTGCTTTTTCTGGACCTATTACTGCCCCACATCTCTTGTACTAGAGCTTCAAGCTTTTACCACCATTAATGTTTATATTGTCTTGATTTACTTTAATTCTACTAATTTTTCACTTAAAATAATAATTTTTTCTTTTTTTAAAACAGAATCTGGCTCTGTCGCCCAGGCTGAAGTGCAGTGGTGCGATCTCGGCTCACTGCAACCTCCATCTCCCAGGTTCAAGCAATTCTTCTGCCTCAGCTTCCCAAGTAGCTGGGATTACAGGCGTGCACCACCAGCCTGGCTAATTTTCATTGTGTTTTTTTGTCTGTTTTTTTTTCAGACGGAGTTTTACTCTTGTTGCCCAGACTAGAGTGAAATGGTGTGATTTCAGCTCACTGTAACCTTGGACTCTCCTGCCTCAGCCTCCCGAGTAGCTGGGATTACAGGCGCACACCACCACACCTAGCTAATTTTTTGTATTTTCAGTAGAGACAGGGTTTCACCATGTTGGCCAGGCTAGTCTTGAACTCCTGACCTCAGGTGATCCACTCACCTCGGTCTCCAAAAGTGCTGGGATTATAGATGTGAGCCACCATGCCCCGCCTAAAATAAGGATTTTTAAAATTAGGCTTCACAACTTAAATTAATACTTCTTCCATTTCTTTGTCTCGTTTGAAGTTACGATGTTAGAAATAATAAAACAGGCTGGGTGTGGTGGCTCACGCCTGTAATCCCAGCACTTTTGGAGGCCTAGGCAGGTGGATCACCTTAGGTCAGGAGTTTGAGACCAGCCTGGCCAACATGATGAAACCCTGTCTCTACTAAAAATACAAAAATTAGCCAGGCGTGGTGGTGCACGCCTGTAATCCCAGCTACTCAGGAGGCTGAGGCAGGAGAATCGCTGGAACCCGGGAGGCGAAGGTTGCAATGAGCCAAGACCACGCCATTGTACTCCAGCCTGGGCGACAAGAGTGAAACTCTGTCTCCAAAAAAAAAAAAGAAATAATAATACAAGCTGGGCATGGTGGCGCATGCCTGTAGTCCCAGCTACCTGGGAGGCTAAGGCTGGAGGATAACTTGAGCCCAGGAGTTTGAGACCAGCCAGAGTTTTAACTGGGCATGTGTTAAACAGAAACACCTTGACTGGTTTTTCAGCAGACACAGTGCCCCCAGAGCTAACAGTCACTCAAAACAAAGGCCGGTATCCTCTTTCCCCAGTGTTCCACCATCAGTCCTCTATCCATCACTGTGGTAGTAGAAGTGACAGGAAGAATGTATCTTTCATATCATATCATGGAGTATCTGGGGTTTGAAAACAAACAATATCTAAAATTTTAAAAATAAATGACAGTAATATATATTCAGATTTTTTTCATCTAAAATTTATAAACTGAGAATGCATAAACCAAGTGATGGGTGTAATTCAATTAGATAAAAAATTTATGATTGAGTCATTTCTCTGCCCAAGGTATTATCAACTTGCCAAATGCAAAATAACCTGCTGTAAAGAAGCTTTGTGAAATCTATGATGTGAGAGATGACTTAGTTTCAACAAATCAGCATCAGCCATCATAGTATGTTAATGCTGTCAATTTAATTACTTGTAATTTGTTTTGTATTTAATATGTAGGTTTGTTTTGCTCTTATAGTTGCATAAGCGCTGTAAGCATAAGAATTTTATACCTGGCCAGGTGCGGTGGCTCACATCTGTAATCCCAGCACTTTGAGAGGCTGAGGTGGACGGATCATGGGGTCAGGAGTTTGAGACCAGCCTGGCCAACATGGTGAAACCCCATCTCTACTAAAAATACAAAAGTTAGCTGGGTATGGTGGCGAGCACCTGTAATCCCAGCTACTCAGGAGACTGAGGCAGGAGAATCCTTTGAACCCCAGAGGCAGAGGTTGCAGTGAGCCAAGATCATGCCACTGCACTCCAGCCTGGGCGACAAGGCAAGACTCCATCTCAAAAAAAAAAAAAAAAATTTACACCTGATATTGGGTTTGGACATATTTAAGCAGCGTTATGCTAAAAACAATTTTAGTATAATAATTTGTAATCAATCTTGAAAGCGTAATAGTTTTTTCTTTTAGAAGTATACAGTACTCATAGCCTGGACATGGTGGCTCACTCCTGTAATCCTAGCACTTTGGGAGACCAAGACAGGCAGATCACTTGAGTCCAGGAGTTCGAGACCAACCTGGACAATATGGCAAAACCCTATCTCTACAAAAATACAAACATTAGGCAGTCATGTAATTCCAGCTACTCAAGAGGCTGAGGTGGGAGGATCACTGGAGTCCAGGAGGTTGAGATTGCTGCGAGCCAAGATCACACCACTGTGTTCCAGCCTGGGTGACAGAATGAGACCGTGTCTCAAAAAAAAAAAAGAAAGAAATATACAATAATCAGCCCAGTATGCTGTCTCACACTTGTAGTCCCAGCACTCTGAGAGGCTGAGACCGGAGGATCGCTTGAGCCCAGGAGTTCAAGGCTGCAGTGAGCTATGACTGTGCCACTGTATTCCAACCTGGACAAGACAAGGAGACCCTGTGGGAGAAGGAGGAGGAGGAGGAGGAAGAGGAGGTAGAAGGAGGAGGAGGAGGAGGAAGGGGAAAGAGGAGGAGGAGGAGGAGGAGGAGACACAATACTCAAGCTTGAGTTCATAGACTTGTAGATAGTGTCCTAAAAATTCTCCTGAGGGGCTGCAGCATTTCGAGACCAGGACTCGGTCAATGGTGATACTGGGAAATGTGGAGTAAGAGAAAGCTTAGAACCGTTTGCTGGGGAAGCAGTTATTCTGATGGAGCACAAGGATGTTTCAGTATAAATTCTAAGGGAGCCGGGTAGCAAAGCTAGTGAAATTATCAGTAGGAGATATTGGAGTGGAAAATGGAGCCCAGGTTTCTGGCCTCAGTGGCTGGGCGGATCCTGATGCCATAAATCCAGGTGGGGAGCACAAGAGGGCGAGCACATCTGACTACTCAGACCTCATCCGCCCTGACTGGCTCTGACTGGCTCTGACTGGCCATCAGGTGTCACTGCCGCCAGTTCTCCAGGTAGCGCGTGGCTCCCGGTATTGGTCAGGGTTCTTGCCGGCGGGCGGCAGAGCCGCACTGGAGAGGCAGCGGCTGCCTGGAAAAGGCCATTTGCCTTCCTCTTACCAGAGTAAGGCAGAGGCGGCACCGGGCAGATCTTCTCTTTCTCCTTCTCTTCAATGTCTTCCTCTTAGACTTGCTCTTTTTAAAATAACATACGCTAATTTTCTCATTGGTGTTGCTTATCTTCTACAGAGAGGTGTTAGGTGTAGGGTTCTGAGAATTTTAAATTGTCCCTTCCTGCATTGCTCTGTGGAGGTTCAGCGCCCCCTAGCGACACAATCCACAATTTTCCTAGGTGGGGAGATAGAGATAGAGATAGATAGATAGATAGATAGATAGATAGATAGACAGACAGACAGATAGATAATAGATAGATACATAGATACATAGATAGACAGATAATAGTAGGATAATTAGATAGATAATAGATACACAGATAGATAACAGATAGATGATAGATAGATAGATACATACATACATACATACATAGGTAGGTAGGTAGGTAGGTAGGTAGATAGATAGATAGATAGATAGATAGATAGATAGATAGATAATTAGATAATAGATACACAGATAGATAACAGATAGATGATAGGTAGGTAGATAGATAGATAGATAGATAGATAGATAGATAGATAGATAGATTTTTTTTTTGAGAGGGAGTCTTGCCCTGTCACCCAGGCTGGAGTGCAGCGGCATGATCTTGGCTCACTGCAACCTCGGCCTCCCGGATTCCAGCAATTCTCCCACCTCAGCCTCCCCAGTAGCTGGAATTACAGGCGCCCACCACCACGCCCAACTGACTGTTGTATTTTTAGTAGAGACGGGGTTTTACCATGTTGACCAGGCTGGTCTCGAACTCCTGACCTCAAGTGATCCACCCACCTTGGCCTCCCAAAGTGCTGGGATTACTGGCGTGGGCCACTGCACCCCACCCAGCGATTCTGATATCCTCAATAATCAATTAAATTGACTAGTCACTACCTGAACTTTTTCAATTTTTTTCTTTTCTATGTAAGTTGGGCAATCATACATATCTTTTATCAACTATATTTCTTGTTAATAAACCCTTCATGGCTCTAAGGAACCATTATTATTTCAGTATTCAAATTTAAAATTTTTTTGCCCAAGTAGATGTCTTTACAATTAATCTACTTTAAATTTCCAGGGCTGAGCACGGTGGCTCATACCTGTAATCCCAGCATTTTGGGAGGATGAGGCGGGCGGATCACTTGAGACCAGGAGTTCAAGACCAGCCTGGCCAATATGGTGACACCCTGTCTCTTCTAAAAATACAAAAATTAGCCCGGCGTGGTGGTTCACGCCTGTAGTCCCAGCTACTTAGGAGGCTGAGGCAGGACAATCGCTTGAACCCAGGAGGCAGGGTTTGCAACGAGCCAAGATCACGCCACTGCACGCCAGCCTGGGCTACAGGCGAGACTCCGTCTCAAAAAAAAAATTTTTTTTTTCAAAAGTTTAAAAATTATTTTCTAAAAAATGTTATTTCCCAGGGTCATGGCATCCTTGTTTATGTTTATGAAACATCCTTCATCTCTACTATCCCACTGTGTATTTCCATTGTCTCTTCCCATCATTGACTATGGCCACTTCCCTCAAAGCTTATGTCTTCTGAGACTAGTGGTTCATAACCCTGGTTGCAAATCAGATTCACCTTTGTTGATTTAAAAACGATCTAGGCCGGACACAGTGGCTTACTGCCTGTAATCCCAACACTTTGGGAGGCTGAGGCTGGTGGATCACTTGAGGTCAGGAGTTCGAGACCAGCCTGGCCAGCATGGTGAAACCCCATTGTCTCTACTAAAAGTAAAAAAATTAGCCAGGCATGGTGGCTGGCACCTGTAATCCCAGCTACTCAGGAGGCTGAGGGAGGAGAAACGCTTGAACCAGGAAGCGGAGGTTGCAGTGAGCCAAGATCATCCACTGTGCTCCAGCCTGGGTGACAGAGCAAGACCTTGTCTCAAAAAAAAATTAATTTAAAAATAAAAATAGGCCGGGCGCGGTGGCTCAAGCCTGTAATCCCAGCACTTTGGGAGGCCGAGACGGGCGGATCACGAGGTCAGGAGATCGAGACCATCCTTGCTAACACGGTGAAACCCCGTCTCTACTAAAAAATACAAAAAACTAGCCGGGCGAGGTGGCGGGCGCCTGTAGTCCCGGCTACTCGGGAGGCTGAGGCAGGAGAATGGCGTAAAAACCCGGGAGGCGGAGCTTGCAGTGAGCTGAGATCCGGCCACTGCACTCCAGCCTGGGCGACAGAGCGAAACTCCGTCTCAAAAAAAAAAAAAAATAAAAATAAAAATTAAATTAAAACTATCTAGATATCTGGATCCTATCTGTCAAAAAACTGATTAAATACCAATTATAGAATAAGTTTACAGTATCATTTAGCATGTTGCAAATCACCTTATCCTTCCAGAATACTAACAAAATCTGTATGAAATATTTTTTAAAATGAAATCTGTGCACTTATCAGAATGGTTAATATAAAAAAATAGTCACAATACTAAATGCTGGTATGTGGAGAAACTGAGTCACTCCTACATTGATGGTGAGAATGCACAGTGGTACAGCTACTCTGGAAAACAGTTTGGCAGTTTCTTACAAAACTAACTATGCTACTACCGTATTACCCATATTATCCAGCAACTGCACTCCTGGGCATTTATTCCAGAAAAATATTGGACTCAGATATTTATAGCAGCTTTATTTGTGATAGCTCAAAACTGGAATCAGCCCAGATTCCTTCCACAGGTAAATGGTTAAACAAATTATAGTACATCCATACTATGGAATACTACTCAGAATTAAAAGAATCAAACTATTGATGTATGCAACAACCTGAACGTTCAGATAGATTTTTGAATTTATTGCCATGAATTTGTTTGTAATGTCAGCGTCGCTTTTTTTTTTTTTTTTTTTTTTGAGATGGAGTCTCACTGTGTCGCCCAGGCTGGAGTGCAGTGGCATGATCTTGGCTCACTGCAAACTCTGCCTCCTGGGTTCAAGCGATTCTCCTGCCTTAGCCTCCTGAGTAGCTAGGATTACAGGTGCCTACCACCACACCCGGCTAATTCTTTGTTTTTTTTTGTAGAGACTGGGTTTCACTGTATTAGCCAGGATGGTATCGATCTCCTGACCTCGTGATCTGCCCACCTCGTCCTCCCAAAGTGCTGGGATTATAGGCATGAGCCACTGCACCCAGTCTATAATATACTCTGAGCTTTTTGTCATCTGTTTACATGTATAATGATGTCCCCTTCTTCAATCCTGTTATTGGTTATCTGTGACTTCTCTTAATTATTAATCTTGTCAGGAGTTTTTCAGTATCAATAACCTCTTCAAAGAACCATCTAAAAATTATTTATTTATTTATTTAGAGAGATGGTCTCACCCAGTTGCCAAGGCTGAAGTGCAGTGGCACAATCATAGCTCGCTGCAGCCTCAAACTCCTGGGTTCAGGTGATCCTCCTACTTCAGCCTCTTAGGTAGCTGAGACTACAGGTGCACACTGCCTCATCTGGCTAATTTTTAATTTTTTGTAGAGATGGGATCACCCTATGTTGCCCAGACTGGTCTCAAACTCTTGGCCTCAGGTGATCCTCCAACCTTAGCTTCCCAAAGCTCTGGGATTACAGGCTTGACCCACCAAGCCCCGCCTAAATTTATTTTTTAATTACAAAAAATATATATTTATGGTACATAACATGATGTTTTGAAATATGTTTACATTGTGGAGTGGCCAAATCAAGCTTGCTAATATATACATTATCTCACAAAAAAAGTCTGCTTTTTCAAAAAAAAATCCCCAAAAAAAAGAAATGAAAGACATAAGAATTGGAAAGGAAGAACTAAAACTCTCATTCGCAGACAACATGATCGTGTTTGCAAAACATGAAAAGCATCCACAGGGCGGATGTGGTGACTCATGCCTGTAATTCCAGCACTTTGGGAGGAAAAGGTGGGTGAATCACCTGAGGTCAGGAGTTCGAGATCAGCCTGGCCAACATGGTGAAACCCCGTCTCTACTAAAAATGCAAAAATTAGTTGGGTGTGGTGGCGTGCGCCTGTAGTACCAGCTACTCAGGAGGCTGAGGCAGGAGAATTGCTTGAATCCGGGAGGTGGAGGTTGCAGTGAGCTGAGATCATGCCACTGCACTCCAGCCTGGGTGACAGAGCTAGACTCCATCTCAAAAAAGAAAAAAAAGAAAAAAGGAAAAGAAATAAAAGAAAAGCATCTATAGATGAACTACTAAAGTGAAAAATACATTTAGTAAGGTTGCTGAATAAAAAGGTAAATGTAGAAAAAATGGTGGTATTTCTTTATAACAGCAATAAGAAAAATTAAAGAGACCCTAAATAGAGATATATATCATATTCATGAATTAGTAGTCAAAATATTATGAAGATGACAATGTAATTCTACTCAATATCCCAGCTTGGAGTGTTCTCACAATTAGCAAGCTTATTGAAAATTTTATATGAAAATGCAAATGGCTCAGAATACCCCAGATAATCTTGAAGAGCTTAGCTGGAGGACTCACACTGTATATTATTAAGACTTTTTAATGAAGCCAAAATAATTAAGATTGAGTGTGGTTTGGGCACAAGAATTAATAAGCAGACCAATGGAACAGAGTAGAGGATAGAAATAGATGCTTACATGTATGGAAACTTGATTAATGACAAAGTCCACTGCAGAGCAGTGAGGAAAGTCTTT
>JABBCR010001136.1:0-24897 GCA_014849445.1 Cercopithecus mona
TCAAGAAGCCTTTCGCTAAGACTGTTCTTGTGGAATTTGCAAGGTGATATTTGGAGGCCCATAGAGGGCTATGGTGAAAAAGGAAATATCTTCCGTTAAAAACTCTAAAGAAGATTTCTGAGAAACTGCTTTATATTCTATTAATTCATCTAACAGTGTTACAGCATTATCCTCCAGAAGCCTTTCGCTAAGAGTGTTCTTGTGGAATTTGCAAAGTGATATTTGGAAGGCCATAGAGGGCTACGGAGAAAAAGGAAATATCCTAAGATAAAAACTGAAGAGAATCTTTCTGAGAAACTGCTTTGAGTTCTGTTAATTCATCTCACAGGGTTACAGCTTTTCCCTCAAGAAGCCTTTCGATAAGACTGTTTTTGTGGAATTTGCAAAGTGATATTGGAAGCCTATAGGCGGCTATGGTGAAAAAGAAAATATCCTAAGATAAAATCTGAAAAGAAGCTTTCTGAGAAACTGCTTTGTGTTCTGTTAATTCATCTCACAGAGTTACAGCTTTCCCCTCAAGAAGCCTTTCACTAAGACTGTTCTTGTGGAATTTGCAAAGTGATATTTGGATGCCTATAGAGGGATATGGTGAAAAAGGAAATATCTTCCGTTAAAAACCGAAAAGAAGCTCTCTGAGAAACTGTTTTCTGTTCTGTTAGTTCATCTCACAGAGTTTCAGCTTTCCCCTCAAGAAGCCGTTCACTAACACTATTCTTGTGAAATTTGCAAAGTGATATTTCAAAACCCATAGAGGGCTATGGTGAAAAAGGAAATATCTTCCGTTAAAAACTGGAAAGAAGTTTTTTGAGAACCTGCCGTGTGTTCTGTTAATACATCTTACTGAGTTAAAGCTTTCACCTCGAGAAGCCTATCGCTAAGAATGTTCTTGTGGAATTTTCAAAGTGATATTTGGAAGCCCATACAGGGCTATGGTGAAAAAGGAAATATCTTCCGTTATAAACTGGAAAGAAGCTTTCTGAGAAACTGCCGTGTGTTCGTGTAATACATCTCATCGAGATACAGCTTTCCCTCAAGAAGCCTTTCACTAAGACTATTCTTGTGGAAATTACAAAGTGATATTTGGAAGCCCATAGAGGGCTATGATGAAAGAGGAAATATCCTTAGAAAGAAACATAAAAGAAGCTTTCTGAGAAACTGCTTTGTGTTCTGTTAATTCATTTCACAGAGTTACTGCTTTCCCCTCAAGAAGTCGTTCACTAGCAGTGTTCTTGTGGAATATGCAAATAGATATTTGGAAGCCCATAGAGGGCTATGGTGAAAAAGGAAATATCTTCGGTTAAAAACTGGAAAGAAGCATTCTGGGAAACTGCCGTGTGTTCTGTTAATATATCTCACTGAGTTACAGCTTTCACCTCAAGAAGCCTTTCGGTAAGACTGTTCTTGTGCGATTTGCAAAGTGATATTTGGAAGCCCATAGAGGGCTATGGTGAAAAAGGAAATATCTTCACTTAAAAACCGGAAAGAAGCTTTCTGAGAAACTGCTTTGTGTTCTGTTAATTCATCTCACAAAGTTACAGCTGTCCTCTCAGAAGCCTTTCGCTAAGACTGTTTTTGTGGAATTTGCAAAGTGATATTTGGAAGCCCATAGAGGGCTATGGTGAAAAACGAAATAACTTCAGTTAAAAACTGGAAAGACTTTCTGAGAAACTGCTTTGTGTTTTGTTAATTCATCTCACAGAGTTACAGCTTTCCCCTCAAGAAGCCTTTCGCTAAGACTGTTCTTGTGGAAATTTCAAAGTGATATTTGGAAGCCCATAGAGGGCTATGGTGAAAAAGGAAATATCTTCCGTTAAAAACTGGAAAGAAGCTTTCTGAGAAACTGCTTTGTGTTCTGTTAATACATCTCACAGAGTTACAGCTTTCCCCTCAAGAAGCCTTTCACTAAGACTATTCTTGTGGAATTTGCAAAGTGATATTTGGAAGCCCATAGAGGGCTATGGTGAAAAAGGAAATATCTTCAGTTAAAAACTGGAAAGAAGCTTTCTGAGAAACTGCTTTGTGTTCTGTTAATTCATCTCACAGAGTTACAGCTTTCCCCTCAAGAAGCCGTTCACTAAGACTGTTCTTGTGGAATTTGCAAAGTGATATTTGGAAGCCCATAGAGGGCTATGGTGAAAAAGGAAATATCTTCCGTTAAAAACTGGAAAGAAGATTTTTGAGAAACTGCTTTGTGTTCTGTTAATTCATCTCACAGAGTTACAGCTTTCAACTCAAGAAGCGTTTTGCTTAGACTGGTCTTGTGGGATTTGCAGAGAGGTTTTTGGAGGCCCATAGGGGACTATGGTGAATAAGGAAATATTTTCAGTTAAAAACTGGAAAGAAGCTTTCTGAGAAACTGCTTTGTGTTCTGCTAATTCATCTCACAGAGTTACAGCTTTCCCCTCAAGAAGCCTTTCGCTAAGACTGTTCTTGTGGGATTTGCAAAGTGATATTTGGAAGCCCATAGAGGGCTATGGTGAAAAAGGAAATATCTTCAGTTAAAAACTGGAAAGAAGCTTTCTGAGAAACTGCTTTGTGTTCTGTTAATTCATCTCACAGAGTTACAGCTTTCCTCTCAAGAAGTCTTTCGCTAAGACTGTTCTTGTGGAATTTGCAAAGTGATATTTGGAAGCCCATAGAGGGCTATGGTGAAAAAGGAAATAACTTCAGTTAAAAACTGGAAAGAAGCTTTCTGAGAAACTGCTTTGTGTTTTGTTAATTCATCTCAGAGAGTTACAGCTTTCCCCTCAAGAAGCCTTTCGCTAAGACTGTTCTTGTGGAAATTACAAAGTGATATTTGGAAGCCCATAGAGGGCTAAGATGAAAGAGGAAATATCCTTAGAAAAAAACTGAAAGGAAGCTTTCTGAGAAACTGCTTTTTCTTCTGATAATTCATCTCACAGAGTTATAGCTTTCCCCTGAAGAAGCCTTTCGCTAAGACTGTGCTTGTGGAATTTGCAAAGTGATATTTGGAAGCCCATAGAGGGCTATGGTGAAAAAGAAAATATCTTCTGTGAAAAACTGAAAAGAAACTTTCTGAGAAACTGTTTTGTGTTCTGTTAATTCATCTCACAGAGTTACAGCTTTCCCCTAAAGAAGCCGTTCACTGAGACTGTTCTTGTGGAATTTGCAATGTGATATTGGAAGCCCATAGAGGATTATGGCGAAAAAGGTAATTTCCTAAGATAAAAACCGAAAAGAAGCTTTCTGAGAAACTGCATTGTATTCTCTTAATTCATCTCACATAGTTATAGCTTTTGCCATAAGAAGCCGTTCACTAAGACTGTTCCTGTGTAATTTGTAAGGTGATATTTGGAAGCCGTTAGAAGTCTATGCGGAGAAAAGAAATATCTTACGTTAAAAACTGGATAGAAACTTTCTGAGAAACTGCTATGTGTTCTGTTAATTCATCTCACAGAGTTACAGCTTTTCCCACAAGAAGCCGTTCACTAAGACTGTTCTTGTGGAATTTGCAAAGTGATATTTGGAAGCCCCTAGAGGGCTATGGTGAAAAAGGAAATATGCTAAGGTAAAAACTGAAAAGAAGCTCTCTGAGAAACTGCCTTGCATTCTGTTAATTGATCTCACAGAGTTACAGCTTTCCCTTCAATAAGCCTTTCGCTAAGACTCTTCTTGTGGAATTTGCAAAGTGATATTTGGAAACCCATAGAGGGCTATGGTGAAAAAGGAAATACCTTCAGTTAAAAACTGGAAAGAAGCTTTCTGAGAAACTGCTTTGTGTTCTGTTAATTCATCTCACAGAGTTACAGCTTTCTCCTCAAGAAAACTTTCGCTAAGACTGTTCTTGTGGAATTTGCAAAGTGATATTTGGAAGCCCATAGAGGGCTATTGTGAAAAAGGAAATATTTTCCGTTAAAAAATGAAAACAAGATTTCTGAAAAACTGCCTTGGGTTCTTTTAATTCATCTCACAGAGTTACACCTTTCCCCTCAAGAAGCCTTTCCCTAAGACTCTTCTTGTGGAATTTGCAAAGTGATATTTGGAAGCCCATAGAGGGCTATGGTGAAAAAGGAAATATCCGAAGATAAAAACTGAAAAGAAGTTTTCTGAGAAACTGCTTAGTGTTCTGTTAATTCATCTCACAGAGTTACAGCTTTCCCCTCAAGAAGCCGTTCACTAAGACTGTTCTTGTGGAATTTGCAAATTGATATTTGGAAGCCCATAGAGGGCTATGGTGAAAAAGGAAATATTCTGAGATAATAACTGAAAAGAAGCTTTCTGAGAAACTGCTTTTTATTCTGTTATTTCTTTTCACAGGGTTACAGCTTTCACCTCAAGAAGCCTTTCGCTAAGACTGTTCTTGTGGAATTTGCAAAGTGATATTTGGAAGCCCATAGAGGGCTATGGTGAAAAAGGAATTATCTTACGTTAAAAACTGGAAAGAAGCTTTCTGGAAACTGTTTTGTGTTCTGTTAATTCATCACACAGAGTTACAGCTTTCTCCTCAAGAAGCCTTTCGCTAAGACTCTTCTTGTGGAATTTACAAAGTGATATTTGGAAGCCCATAGAGGGCTAAGGTGAAAAAGGAAATATTTTCCGTTAAAAAATGAAAAGAAGATTTCTGAGAAACTGCTTTGGGTTCTTTTAATTCATCTCACAGAGTTACACTTTTCCCGTCAAGAAGCCTTTCCCTAAGACTGTTATTGTGGAATTTGAAAAGTGATATTTGGAATCCCATAGAGGGCTATGGTGAAACAGGAAATATCCTCCGTAAAAACTGGGAAGAATCTTTCTGAGAAACTGTTTTGTGTTCTGTTAATTCATCTCACAGAGTTACAGCTTTCCTCTCAAGAAGTCTTTCGCGAAGGCTGTTCTTGTTAAATTTGCAAAGTGATATTTGGAAGCCCATAGAGGGCTACGGTGAAAAAGGAAATATCTTCAGTTAAAAACTGAAAAGAAGCTTTCTGAGAAACTGCTCTTTTTTCTGTTAATTCATCTCAGAGAGTTACAGCTTTCTCCTCAAGAAGCCTTTCGCTAGGACTGGTCTTGTGGAATTTGCAAAGTGATATTTGGAAGCCCATAGAGTGCTATGGTGAAAAAGGAAATATCTTCAGTTAAAAACTGGAAAGAAGATTTCTGAGAAACTTTTTTGTGTTCTGTTCTTTCATCTCACAGAGTTTCAGCTGTCTCCGCAAGAAGCCTTTCGCTAAGACTGTTCTTGTGGAATTTGCAAAGTGATATTTGAAAGCCTAAAGAGGTCTATGGTGAAAAAGGAAATATCTTCAGTTAAAAACTGGAAAGAAGTTTTCTGAGAAAATGCTTTGTGTTCTGTTAATTCATCTCACAGAGTTACAGCTTTCCCCTCAAGAAGCCTTTCGCTAAGACTGCTCTTGTGGAATTTGCAAAGTGATATTTGGAAGCCCTTAGAGTGCTAGGGTGAAAAAGGAAATATCCTAAGATAAAAACTGAAAAGAAGCTTTCTGAGGAACTGCTTTCTGTTCTGTTAATTCATCTCAGAGATTTACAGCTTTCCGTTCAAGAAGCCTTTCGCAAAGACTGTTCTTTTGGAATTGGCAAAGTGATATTTGGAAGGCCATAGAGAGCTATGGTGCATATGGAAATATCCTAAGATAAAAACCGAAAAGAAGCTTTCTGAGAAACTGCTTTGTGTTCTGTTAATTCATCTCAGAGAGTTACAGCTTTCTCCTCAAGAAGCCCTTCGCTAAGACTGTTCTTGTGAAATTTGCAAACTGATATATGGAAGCCCATAGAAGGCTATGGTAATAAAGGAAATAACTTCCGTTAAAAACTGGAAAGAAGCTTTCTGAGAAACTACTTTGTGTTCTGTTAATTCATCTCACAGTGTTACAGCTTTCCCTTCAAGAAGCCTTCCCCTAAGACTGTTCTTGTGGAATTTGCAAAGTGATATTTGGAAGCCCTTAGAGAGCTATGGTGAAAAAGAAAATATCGTAACATAAAAACCGAAAAGATGCTTTCTGAAAAACTGCACTGTGTTCTCCTAATTCATCTCACAGAGTTATAGCTTTCCCCTCAAGAAGCCTGTCGCTAAGACTGTTCTTGTGGAATTTGCAAAGTGATATTTGGAAGCCCATAGAGGACTATGGTTAAAAGGGAAATCTCTTCCGTTGAAAACTGGAAAGAAGCTTTCTGAGAAACTGCTCTGTGTTCTGTTAATTCATCTCACAGAGTTACATCTTTCCCTTCAAGAAGCCTTTCGCTAAGGCTGTTCTTGTGGAATTGGCAAAGGGATATTTTGAAGCCCATAGAGGGCTATGGTGAAAAAGGAAATATCTTCAGTTAAAAACTGGAAAGAAGCTTTCTGAGAAACTGCTCTGTGTTCTGTTAATTCATCTCTCAGAGTTACAGCTTTCCCCTCAAGAAGCCTTTCGCTAAGACTGTTCTTGTGGAATTTGCAAAGTGATATTTGGAAGCCCATAGAGGTCTACGGTGAAAAAGGAATTATCTTCAGTTAAAAACTGTAAAGAAGCTTTCTGAGAAACTGCATTGTGTTCTGCTATTTCATCTCACAGAGTTACATCTTTCCCTTCAAGAAGCCTTTCGCTAAGGCTGTTCTTGTGGAATTGGCAAAGGGATATTTGGAAGCCCATAGAGGGCTATGGTGAAAAAGGAATTATCTTCCGTTCAAAACTGGAAAGAAGCTTTCTGAGAAACTGCTCTGTGTTCTGTTAATTCATCTCACAGAGTTACATCTTTCCCTTCAAGAAGCCTTTCGATAAGGCTGTTCTTGTGGAATTGGCAAAGGGATATTTGGAAGCCCTTAGAGGGCTATGGTGAAAAAGGAAATATCTTCCGTTCAAAACTGGAAAGAAGCTTTCTGAGAAACTGCTTTGTGTTCTGTTAACTCATCTCACAGAGTTACAGCTTTCCCCTCAAGAAGCCTTTCGCTAAGACTGTTCTTGTGGAATTTGCAAAGTGATATTTGGAAGCCCATAGAGGGCTATGGTGAAAAAGGAAATATCTTCAGTTAAAAACTGGAAAGAAGCTTTCTGAGAAACTGCTTTGTGTTCTGTTAATTCATCTCACAGAGTTACAGCTTTCTCCTCAAGAAGCCTTTCGCTAAGACTGTTCTTGTGGAATTTGCAAAGTGATATTTGGAAGCCCATAGAGGGCTATGGTGAAAAAGGAAATATCTTCACTTAAAAACTGGAAAGAAGCTTTCTGAGAAACTGCTTTGTGTTCTGTTAATTCATCTCACAGAGTTACAGCTTTCCCCTCAAGAAGCCTTTCGCTAAGACTGTTCTTGTGGAATTTGCAAAGTGATATTTGGAAGCCCATAGAGGGCTATGGTGAAAAAGGAAATATCTTCACTTAAAAACTGGAAAGAAGCTTTCTGAGAAACTGCTTTGTGTTCTGTTAATTCATCTCACAGAGTTACAGCTTTCCCCTCAAGAAGCCTTTCGCTAAGACTGTTCTTGTGGAATTTGCAAATTGATATTTGGAAGCCCATAGAGGGCTATGGTGAAAAAGGAAATATCTTCCGTTAAAATCTGGAAAGAAGCTTTCTGAGAAACTGCTCTGTGTTCTGTTAATTTATCTCACAGAGTTACATCTTTCCCTTCAAGAAGCCTTTCGCTAAGGCTGTTCTTGTGGAATTGGCAAAGGGATATTTGGAAGCCATTAGAGGGCTATGGTGAAAAAGGAAATATCTTCCGTTCAAAACTGGAAAGAAGCTTTCTGAGAAACTGCTCTGTGTTCTGTTAATTCATCTCACAGAGTTACATCTTTCCCTTCAAGAAGCCTTTCACTAAGACTGTTCTTGTGGAATTTGCAAAGTGATATTTGGAAGTCGATAGAGGGCTATGGTGAAAGAAGAAATATCTTCTGTTAAAAACTGGAAAGAAGCTTTCTGAAAAACTGCTTTGTGATCTGTTAATTCATCTCACAGAGTTACAGCTTTCCATTCAAGAAGACTTTCGCTAAGACTGTTCTTTTGGAATTTGCAAAGTGATATTTGGACGCCCTTAGAGGGCTATGGTGAAAAAGGAAATATCCTCAGTTAAAAACTGGAAAGAAGCTTTCTGAGAAACTGCTCTGTGTTCTGTTAATTCACATCATGGAGTTACAGCTTTCCACTCAAGAAGCCTTTCGCTAAGACACTTCTTGTGGAATTTGCAAAGTGATATTTGGAAGCCATTAGAGGGCTATAGTGAAAAAGGAAATGTCCTCAGTTAAAAAGTTTAAGGAAGATTTCTGAGAAACTGCTTTGTGTTTTGTTAATTCATCTCACAGAGTTACAGCTTTCCGCTCAAGAAGCCTTTCGCTCAGACTGTTCCTCTGGAATATGCAAAGTGTTATTTTGGAGCCCCTAGGGGGCTGTGGTGAAAAAGGAAATATCTTCAGTTTAAAACTGGAAAGAAGCTTTCTGAGAAACTGCTTTGTGTTCTGTTAATTCATCTCACAGAGTAACAGCTTTCCCCTCTAGAAGCCTTTCGTTAAGACTGTTCTTGTGGAATTTGCAAAGTGATATTGGGAAGCCCATAGAAGGCTATGGTGAAAACGGAAATATCCTAAGTTAAAAACTGAAAAGAAGCTTTCTGAGAAACTGCTCTGTGTTCTGTTAATTCACCTCACAGAGTTACAGCATTCCCCTCAAGAAGCCTTTCGCTAAGACTGTTCTTGTGGAATTTGCAAAGTGATATTTGGAAGCCCATAGAGGGCTATGGTGAAAGAAGAAATATCTTCTGTTAAAAACTGGAAAGAAGCTTTCTGAGAAACTGCTTTGTGTTCTGTTAATTTATCTTACAGAGTTAAAGCTTTCCCCTCAAGAAGCCTTTCTGTAAGGCTGTTCTTGTGTAATTTGCAAAGTGATATTTGGAAGCCCATAGAGGGCTATGGTGAAAAAGGAAATATCTTCAGTTAAAAACTGGAAAGAAGATTTCTGAAAAACTGCTTTGTGATCTGTTAATTCATCTCACAGAGTTACAGCTTTCCCCTCAAGACGCCTTTCGCGAAGACTGTTCTTGTGGAATTTGCAAAGTGATATTTGGACGCCCATAGAGGGCTATGGTGAAAAAGGAAATATCCTCAGTTAAAAACTGGAAAGAAGCTTTCTGAGAAACTGCTTTGTGTTCTGTTAATTCATCTCACAGAGTTACAGCTTTCCCCTCAAGAAGCCTTTCGCGAAGACTGTTCTTGTGGAATTTGCAAAGTGATATTTGGAAGCCCTTAGAGGGCTATGGTGAAAAAGGAAATATCCTCAGTTAAAAACTGGAAAGAAGCTTTCTGAGAAACTGCTCTGTGTTCTGTTAATTCATCTCACAGAGTTACATCTTTCCCTTCAAGAAGCCTTTCTGTAAGGCTGTTCTTGTGGAATTGGCAAAGGGATATTTGGAAGCCCATAGAGGGCTATGGTGAAAAAGGAAATATCTTCCGTTCAAAACTGGAAAGAAGCTTTCTGAGAAACTGCTCTGTGTTCTGTTAATTCATCTCACAGAGTTACATCTTTCCCTTCAAGAAGCCTTTCGTTAAGGCTGTTCTTGTGGAATTGGCAAAGGGATATTTGGAAGCCCATAGAGGGCTATGGTGAAAAAGGAAATATCTTCCGTTCAAAACTCTAAAGAAGCTTTCTGAGAAACTGCTCTGTGTTCTGTTAATTCATCTCACAGAGTTACATCTTTCCCTTCAAGAAGCCTTTCGCTAAGGCTGTTCTTGTGGAATTTGCAAAGGGATATTTGGAAGCCCATAGAGGGCTATGGTGAAAAAGGAAATATCTTCCGTTCAAAACTGGAAAGAAGCTTTCTGAGAAACTGCTCTGTGTTCTGTTAATTCATCTCACAGAGTTACAGCTTTCCCCTCAAGAAGCCTTTCGCTAAGACTGTTCTTGTGGAATTTGCAAAGTGATATTTAGAAGCCCATAGAGGGCTATGGTGAAAAAGGAAATATCTTCCGTTAAAAACTGGAAAGAAGCTTTCTGAGAAACTGCTTTGTGTTCTGTTAATTCATCTCACAGAGTTACAGCGTTCCCCTCAAGAAGCCTTTCGCTAAGGCTGTTCTTGTGGAATTGGCAAAGGGATATTTGGAAGCCCATAGAGGGCTATGGTGAAAAAGGAAATATCTTCCGTTCAAAACTCTAAAGAAGCTTTCTGAGAAACTGCTCTGTGTTCTGTTAATTCATCTCACAGAGTTACATCTTTCCCTTCAAGAAGCCTTTCGCTAAGGCTGTTCTTGTGGAATTGGCAAAGGGATATTTGGAAGCCCATAGAGGGCTATGGTGAAAAGGAAATATCTTCCGTTAAAAACTGGAAAGAATCTTTCTGAGAAACGGCTTGATGCTCTGTTAATTCATCTCACAGAGCTACAGCTTTCCCCTGAAGAAACCGTTCGCTAAGACTGTTCCTGCGGAACTTTCAAAGTGATATAAGGAAGCCCATAGAGGACTATGGTGAAAACGGAAATATCCTAGGATAAAAACTGAAAAGAAGCTTTCTGAGAAACAGGTTTGTGTTCTGTTAATTCAACTCACAGAGTTACAGCTTTCACCTCAAGAAGCCTTTCGCTAAGACTTTTCTTGTGGAATTTGCAAAGTGATATTTGGAAGCCCATAGAGGGCTATGGTGAAAAAGGAAATATCCTCACTTAAAAACTGGAAAGAAGCTTTCTGAGAAACTGCTTTGTGTTCTGTTAATTCATCTCACAGAGTTACAGCTTTCTCCTCAAGAAGCCTTTCGCTAAGACTGTTCTTGTGGAATTTGCAAAGTGATATTTGGAAGCCCATAGAGGGCTATGGTGAAAATGGAAATATCTTCCGTTAAAAACTGGAAAGAAGCTTTCTGAGAAACTGCTTTGTTTTCTGTTAATTCATCTCACAGAGTTACAGCTTTCCCCTCAAGAAGCCTTTCGCTAAGACTGTTCTTGTGGAATTTGCAAAGTAATATTTGGAAGCCCAAAGAGGGCTATGGTGAAAAAGGAAATATCTTCCGTTAAAAACTGGAAAGAGTCTTTCTGAGAAACTGCTTTGTGTTCTGTTAATTCAACGCACAGAGTTACAGCTTTCCCCTCAAGAAGCCTTTCGCTAAGACAGTTCTTGTAGAATTTGCAAAGTGATATTTGGAAGTTCATAGAGGGCTATGGTGAAAAAGGAAATATCTTCCGTTCAAAACTGGAAAGAAGCTTTCTGAGAAACTGCTCTGTGTTCTGTTAATTCATCTCACAGAGTTACATCTTTCCCTTCAAGAAGCCTTTCGCTAAGGCTGTTCTTTTGGAATTGGCAAAGGGATATTTGGAAGCCCATAGAGGGCTATGGTGAAAAAGGAAATATCTTCCGTTCTAAACTGGAAAGAAGCTTTCTGAGAAACTGCTCTGTGTTCTGTTAATTCATCTCACAGAGTTACATCTTTCCCTTCAAGAAGCCTTTCGCTAAGGCTGTTCTTGTGGAATTGGCAAAGTGATATTTGGAAGCCCATAGAGGGCTATGGTGAAAAAGGAAATATCTTCCGTTCAAAACTGGAAAGAAGCTTTCTGAGAAACTGCTCTGTGTTCTGTTAATTCATCTCACAGAGTTACATCTTTCCCCTCAAGAAGCCTTTCGCTAAGGCTGTTCTTGTGGAATTGGCAAAGTGATACTTGGAAACCCATAGTGCAATAAGGTGAAAAAGGGAATATCTTCCGTTCAAAACTGGAAAGAAGCATTCTGAGAAACTGCTTTGTGCTCTGTTAATTCAGCTCAGAGAGTTACAGCTTTCCCCTCAAGAAGCCTTTCACTAAGGCTTTTGTTGTGGAATTTGCAAAGTGATATTTGGAAGCCCCTAGAGGGCTATGGTGAAAAAGAAATATCTTCCGTTAAAAAATGTAAAGAAGCTTTCTAAGAAACTGCCTTGTGTTCTGTTAATTCATCTCACAGAGTTACAGCTTTCCCCTCAGGAAGCCTTTCGCTAAGACTGTTATTGTGGAATTGGCAAAGTGATATTTGGAAGCCCATAGAGGGCTATTTTGAAAAAGGAAATATCTTAAGTTAAAAACTGGAAAGAAGCTGTCTGAAAAACTGCTTTATGTTCTGTTAATTCATCTCACAGAGTTACAGTTTTCCCCTCAAGAAGCCTTTCGCTACAACTGTTTTTGTAGAATTTGCAAAGTGATATTTGGAAGCCCATAGAGGGCTATGGTGAAAAAAGAAATATCTTCAGTTAAAAACTGGAAAGAAGCTTTCTGAGAAACTGCTTTGTGTTCTGTTAATTCATCTCACAGAGTTACAGCTTTACCCTCAAGAAGCCTTTCGCTAAGACTGTTCTTGTGGAATTTGCAAAGTGATATTTGGAAGCCCACAGAGGGCTATGGTGAAAAAGGAAGTATCTTCCGTTAAAAACTGGAAAGAAGCTTTCTGAGAAACTGCTTTGTGTTCTGTTAATTCATCTCACAGAGTTACAGCTTCCACCTCAATAAGCCTTTCGCTAAGACTGTTCTTGTAGAATTTGCAAAGTGATATTTGGAAGCACATAGAGGGCTATGGTGAAAAAGGAAATATCTTCCGTTAAAAACTGGAAAGAAGCTTTCTGAGAAACTGCTTTGTGTTCTGTTAATTCATCTCACACAGTTACAGCTTTCCCTTCAAGAAGCCTTTCGCTAAGGCTGTTCTTGTGGAATTGGCAAAGGGATATTTGGAAGCCCATAGAGGGCTATGGTGAGAAAGGAAATATCTTCCGTTCAAAACTGGAAAGAAGCTTTCTGAGAAACGGCTTTGTGTTCTGTTAATTCATCTCACAGAGTTACATCTTTCCCTTCAAGAAGCCTTTCGCTAAGACTGTTCTTGTGGAATTTGCAAAGTGATATTTTGAAGCCCATATGAGGCTATGGTGTAAAAGGAAATATCTTCCGTTAAAAACTGTAAAGAAGATTTTTGAGAAACTGCTTTGTGTTCTGTTAATTCATCTCACAGAGTTACAGCTTTCAACTCAAGAAGCCTTTCGCTAAGACTGTTCTTGTGGAATTTGCAAAGTGATATTTAGAAGCCCATAGAGGGCTATGGTGAAAAAGGAAATATCTTCCGTTCAAAACTGGAAAGAAGCTTTTTGACAAACTGTTTTTTGTTTTGTTAATTCATCTCAAAGAGTTACAGCTTTCCCTCAAGAAGCCTTTCACTAAGATTGTTCTGGTGGAATTTGCAAAGTGATATTTGAAGCCCACAGAGGACTCTGGTGAAAAATAAAATCTATTCCAAGATAAAAACTGAAAGAAGCTTTCTGAGAAACTGCTCTGTGTTCTGTTAATTCATCTCACAGAGTTACATCTTTCCCTTCAAGAAGCCTTTCGCTAAGGCTGTTCTTGTGGAATTGGCAAAGGGATATTTGGAAGCCCATAGAGGGCTATGGTGAAAAGGGAAATATCTTCCGTTCAAAACTGAAAAGAAGCTTTCTGAGAAACTGCTCTGTGTTCTGTTAATTCATCTCACAGAGTTACATCTTTCCCTTCAAGAAGCCTTTCGCTAAGGCTGTTCTTGTGGAATTGGCAAAGGGATATTTGGAAGCCCATAGAGGGCTATGGTGAAAAGGAAATATCTTCCGCTCAAAACTGGAAAGAAGCTTTCTGAGAAACTGCTCTGTGTTCTGTTAATTCATCTCACAGAGTTACATCTTTCCCTTCAAGAAGCCTTTCGCTAAGGCTGTTCTTGTGGAATTGGCAAAGGGATATTTGGAAGCCCATAGAGGGCTATGGTGAAAAAGGAAATATCTTCCGTTCAAAACTGGAAAGAAGCTTTCTGAGAAACTGCTCTGTGTTCTGTTAATTCATCTCACAGAGTTACATCTTTCCCTTCAAGAAGCCTTTCGCTAAGGCTGTTGTTGTGGAATTGGCAAAGGGATATTTGGAAGCCCATAGAGGGCTATGGTGAAAAAGGAAATATCTTCCGTTCAAAACTGGAAAGAAGCTTTCTGAGAAACTGCTCTGTGTTCTGTTAATTCATCTGAAAAAGCTACAGCTTTGCCCTGAAGAAGTTTTCGTTAAGACTGTTCTTGTGGGATTTGAAAAGTGATATATGGAAGCCCAAAGAGGGCTTCGGTGAAAAGGGAAATATCCTAAGATAAAAACTGGAAAGAAGCTTTCTGAGAAACTGCTCTGTGTTCTGTTAATTCATCTCAGAGAGTTACATCTTTCCCTTCAAGAAGCCTTTCGTTAAGGCTGTTCTTGTGGAATTGGCAAAGGGATATTTGGAAGCCCATAGAGGGCTATGGTGAAAAAGGAAATATCTTCCGTTCAAAACTGGAAAGAAGCTTTCTGAGAAACTGCTCTGTGTTCTGTTAATTCATCTCACAGAGTTACATCTTTCCCTTCAAGAAGCCTTTCGGTAAGGCTGTTCTTGTGGAATTGGCAAAGGGATATTTGGAAGCCCATAGAGGGCTATGGTGAAAAAGGAAATATCTTCCGTTCAAAACTGGAAAGAAGCTTTCTGAGAAACTGCTTTGTGCTCGCTTAATTCATCTCACAGAGTTACAGCTTTCCGCTCAAGAACCCTTTCGCTAAGACTGTTCTTGTGGAATTTGCAAAGTGATATTTGGAAGCCCATAGAGGGCTATGGTGAAAAAGGAAATATCTTCCGTTCAAAACTGGAAAGAAGCTTTCTGAGAAACTGCTCTGTGTTCTGTTATTTCATCTCACAGAGTTACATCTTTCCCTTCAAGAAGCCTTTCGCTAAGGCTGTTCTTGTGGAATTGGCAAAGGGATATTTGGAAGCCCATAGAGGGCTATGGTGAAAAAGTAAATATCTTCCGTTCAAAACTGGAAAGAAGCTTTCTGAGAAACTGCTCTGTGTTCTGTTAATTCATCTCACAGAGTTACATCTTTCCCTTCAAGAAGTCTTTCGCTAAGGCTGTTCTTGTGGAATTGGCAAAGTGATATTTGGAAGCCCATAGAAGGCTATGGTGAAAAAGGAAATATCTTCCGTTCAAAACTGCAAAGAAGCTTTCTGAGAAACTGCTCTGTGTTCTGTTAATTCATCTCACAGAGTTACATCTTTCCCTTCAAGAAGCCTTTCGCTAAGGCTGTTCTTGTGGAATTGGCAAAGTGATATTAGGAAGCCCATAGAAGTCTATGGTGAAAAAGGAAATATCCTAAGATAAAAACTGAAAAGAAGCTTTTTGTGAAACTGCTTTGTGTTCTGTTAATTCATATCACTGTGTTACAGCTTTCCCCTCAACAAGCCTTTCACTAAGACTGTTCTTGTGGAATTTGCAAAGTGATATTTGGAAGACCATAGAGGGCTATGGTGAAAAAGGATATATCTTCATTTAAAAACTGGAAGGAAGCTTTCTGAGAAACTGCTCTGTGTTCTGTTAATTCATCTCACAGAGTTACATCTTTCCCTTCAAGAAGCCTTTCGCTAAGGCTGTTCTTGTGGAATTGGCAAAGTGATATTTGGAAACCCATAGAGGGCTATGGTGAAAAAGGAAATATCTTCCGTTCAAAACTGGAAAGAAGATTTCTGAGAAACTGCTCTGTGTTCTGTTAATTCATCTCACAGAGTTACATCTTTCCCTTCAAGAAGCCTTTCGCTAAGGCTGTTCTTGTGGAATTGGCAAAGGGATATTTGGAAGCCCATAGAGGGCTATGGTGAAAAAGGAAATATCTTCCGTTCAAAACTGGAAAGAAGCTTTCTGAGAAACTGCTCTGTGTTCTGTTAATTCATCTCACAGAGTTACATCTTTCCCTTCAAGAAGCCTTTCGCTAAGGCTGTTCTTGTGGAATTGGCAAAGGGATATTTGGAAGCCCATAGAGGGCTATGGTGAAAATGGAAATATCTTCCGTTCAAAACTGGAAAGAAGCTTTCTGAGAAACTGCTCTGTGTTCTGTTAATTCATCTCACAGAGTTACATCTTTCCCTTCAAGAAGCCTTTCGCTAAGGCTGTTCTTGTGGAATTGGCAAAGGGATATTTGGAATCCCATAGAGGGCTATGGTGAAAAAGGAAATATCTTCCGTTCAAAACTGGAAAGAAGCTTTCTGAGAAACTGCTCTGTGTTCTGTTAGTTCATCTCACAGAGTTACATCTTTCCCTTCAAGAAGCCTTTCGCTAAGGCTGTTCTTGTGGAATTGGCAAAGGGATATTTGGAAGCCCATAGAGGGCTATGGTGAAAAAGGAAATATCTTCCGTTCAAAACTGGAAAGAAGCTTTCTGAGAAACTGCTTTGTGTTCTGTTAATTCATCTCACAGAGTTACAGCTTTCTCCTCAAGAAGCCTTTCGCTAAGACTGTTCTTGTGGAATTTGCAAAGTGATATTTGGAAGCCCATAGAGGGCTACGGTGAAAATGGAAATATCCTAAGATAAAAACCGATAAGAAGCTTTCTGACAAACTACTTTGTGTTCTGTTAGTTCATCTCACAGAGTTACATCTTTCCCTTCAAGAAGCCTTTCGCTAAGGCTGTTCTTGTGGAATTGGCAAAGTGATATTTGGAATCCCATAGAGGGCTATGGTGAAAAAGGAAATATCTTCCGTTCAAAACTGGAAAGAAGCTTTCTGAGAAACTGCTCTGTGTTCTGTTAATTCATCTCACAGAGTTACATCTTTCCCTTCAAGAAGCCTTTCGCTAAGACTGTTCTTGTGGAATTTGCAAAGTGATATTTGGAAGCCCATAGAGGGCTATGGTGAAAAAGGAAATATCTTCTGTTAAAAACTGGAAAGAAGCTTTCTGAGAAACTGCTTTGTGTTCTGTTAATTAATCTCACAGAGTTACAGCTTTCCCCTCAAGAAGCCTTTCACTAAGACTGTTCTTCTGGAATTTGCAAAGTGATATTTGGAAGCCCATAGAGGGCTATGGTGAAAAAGGAAATATCTTCCGTTAAAAACTGGAAAGAAGCTTTCTGAGAAACTGCTTTGTGTTCTGTTAATTCATCTCACAGAGTTACAGCTTTCCTCTCAAGAAGCCTTTCGCTAAGACTGTTCTTGTGGAATTTGCAAAGTGATATTTGGAAGCCCATAGAGGGCTATGGTGAAAAAGGAAATATCTTCCGTTAAAAACTGGAAAGAAGCTTTCTGAGAAATTGCTTTGCGTTCTGTTAATTCAACTCACAGAGTTACAGCGTTCCCCTCAAGAAGCCTGACGCTAAGGGTCTTTCTGTGGAATTTGCAAAGTGGTATTTGGAAGCCCTTTGAGGCCTATGGTGAAAAAGGAAATAAACTAAGAAAAAAACTGAAAAGAAGCTTTCTGAGAAACTGATTTGTGTCTGTTAATTCATCTCACAGAGTTACAGCTTTTCCCTCAAAAAGCCTTTCACTAAGATGGTTCTTGTGGAATTTGCAAAGTGATATTTAAAATCCCAAAGTTGGCTATGGTGAAAAAGGAAATATCTTCCATTAAAAACTGGAAAGAAGCTTTCTGAGAGACTGCTTTGTGTCCTGTTAATTCCTCTCACAGACTACAGCTTTCACCTCAAGAAGCCTTTCGTTAAGACTGTTCTTGTGGAATTTGCAAAGTGATATTTGGAAGCTCCTAGAGGGCTATGGTGAAAAAGGAAGTATCCTAAGATAAAAACTGAAAAGAAGCTTTCTGAGAAACTGCATTGTGTTTTCTTAATTGATCTCACGGAGTTATAGATTTCCCCTCCAGAAGCCTTTCGCTAAGACTGTTCTTGTGGAATTTGCAACGTGATATTTGGAATCCCGCAGAGGGCTATGGTGAAAAAGGAAATATCTTCCGTTAAAAACTGGAAAGAAGATTTCTGAGAAACTCCTTTGTGTTCTGCTAATACATCTCACAGAGTTACAGCTTTCCCCTCAAGAAGCCGATCACTAAGACTGTTCTTGTGGAATTTGCAAAGTGATATTTGGAAGCCCATAGAGGGCTATGGTGAAAAAGGAAATATCTTCCCTTAAAAACTGGAAATAAGCTTTCTGAGAAACCGCCATGTGTTCTCTTAATGCACCTCACCGAGTTACAGCTTTCCCCTCAAGAAGACTTTCGCTAGGACTGTTCTTGTGGGATTTGCAAAGTGATATTTGGAAGTCCATAGAGGGCTATGGTGAAAAAGGAAATTTCTTCCGTTAAAAACTGGAAAGAAGATTTCTGAGAAATTGCTATTTGTTCTGTTAATTCATCTCACAGAGTTACAGCTTCACCTCCAGAAGCCTTTCGCTAAGACTGTTCTTGTGGAATTTGCAAAGTGATATTTGGAAGCCCATAGAAGGCTATTTTGAAAAAGGAATTATCCTAAGATAGAAACTGAAAATAAGCTTTCTGAGAAACTGCTTTGTGTTCTGTCAATTCAACTCACAGAGTTACAGCTTTCCCTTCAAGAAGCCTTTCGCTAAGGCTGTTCTTGTGAAATTGGCAAAGTGATATTTGGAAGCCCATAGAGGGCTATGGTGAAAAAGGAAATATCTTCCGTTAAAAACTGGAAAGAAGCTTTCTGAGAATCTGCCGTGTGTTATGTTAATACATCTCACCGAGTTACAGCTTTACCCTCAAGAAGCCTTTCGCTAAGACTGTTCCTGTGGGATTTGCAAAGTGATATTTGGAAGCCCATAGAGGGCTACGGTGAAAATGGAAATATTCTAAGATAAAAACTGAAAAGAAGCTTTCTCAGAAACTGCTTTGTGTTCTGTTAATTCATCTCACAGAGTTACAGCTTTCACCTCAAGAAGCCTTTCGCTAAGACTGTTCTTGTGGAATTTGCAAAGTGATATTTGGAAGCCCATAGAGGGCTATGGTGAAAAAGGAAATATCTTCAGTTAAAAACTGGAAAGAAGCTTTCTGAGAAACTGCTTTGTGTTCTGCTAATTCATCTCACAGAGTTACAGCTTTCCCCTGAAGAAGCCTTTCGCTAAGGCTGTTCATGTGGAATTTTCAAAGTGATATTTAGAAGCCCATAGAGGGCTACGGTGAAAAAGGAAATATCTTCCGTTAAAAACTGGAAAGAAGCTTTCTGAGAAGCTGCTATGTGTTCTGTTAATTCATCTCACAGAGTTAAAACTTTCCCCTCAGGAAACCTTTCGCTAAGACTGTTCTTGTGGAATTTGCAAAGTGATATTTGGAAGCCCTTGGGGGCTATGGTGAAAAAGGAAATATCTTCCGTTAAAAACTGGAAAGAAGATTTCTGAGAAACTACTTTGTGTTCTGCTAGTTCATCTCACAGATTTACAGATTTCCCCTCCAGAAGCCCTTCGCTAAGACTGTTCTTTAGGAATTTGCAAAGTGATATTTGGTAGCCCTTTGAGGTCTATGGTGAAAAAGGAAATGTCCTAAGATAAAAACGGAAAAGAAGCTTTCTGAGAAACCGCTTTGTGTTGTGTTAATTCATCTCACAGAGTTACAGCTTTCCCCTCAAGATGCCATTCACTAAGACTGTTCTTGTGGAATTTGCAAAGTGATATTTGGTAGCCCAAAGTGGGCTATGGTGAAAAAGGAAATATCTTCAGTTAAAAACTGAAAAGGAACTTTCTGAGAAACTGCTTTGTGTTCTGTTAATTCATCTCAAAGAGTTACAGCTTTCCCCTCAAGAAGCCTTTCGCTAAGACTGCTCTTGTGGAATTTGCAAAGTGATATTTAGAAGCCCACAGAGGGCTATGGTGAAAAAGGAAATAGCCTAAGATAAAAACTGAAAACAAGCTTTTTGAGAAGCTGCTTTGTGTTCTGTTAATTCATCTCACTGTGTTCCAGCTTTCCCCTCAAGAAGCCTTTCGCTAAGACTGTTCTTGTGGAATTTGCAAAGAGATATTTGGAAGCCCTTAGAGGGCTATGGTGAAAAATGATATACCTTCAGTTAAAAACTGGAAAGAAGCTTTCTGAGAAACTGCTTTTTGTTCTGTTAATTCATCTCACAGAGTTACAGTTTTCCCCTCAAGAAGACTTTCGCTAAGAGTGTTTTTGTGGAATTTGCAAAGTGATATTTGGAAACCCTAGAGGGCTATGGTGAAAAAGGAAATATCTTCCGTTAAAAACTGGAAAGAAGATTTCTGAGAAACTGCTTTGTGTTCTGTTAATTCATCTCACAGAGTTGAAGCTTTCCCTTCAAGAAGCCTTTCGCTAAGGCTGTTGTTGTGGAATTTGCAAAGTGATATTTGGAATCCCATAGAGGGCTATGGTGAAAATGGAAATATCCTAAGATAAAAACCGAAAAGAACCTTTCTGAGAAACTGCTTTCTGTTCTGTTAGTTCATCTCACAGAGTTACAGCTTTCCGCTCAAGGAGCCGTTCACTAAGACTGTTCTTGTGGAATTTGCCAAGTGACATTTTGAAGCCCTTAGAAGGCTATGGTGAAAAAGTAAATATCCTAAGATAAAAACTGAAAAGAAACTTTCTGAGAAACTGCTTTGTTTTCCATTAATTCAACTCACAGAGTTACAGCTTTCTCCACAAGTTGCCTTTCGCTAAGACTGTTCCTGTGGGATTTGCATAGTGATATTTGGAAGTCCATAGAGGGCTATTGTGAAAAAGGAAATATCTTCCGTTCAAAACTGGAAAGAAGCTTTCTGAGAAACTGCTGTGTGTTCTGTTAATTCATCTCACAGAGTTACATCTTTCCCTTCAAGAAGCCTTTCGCTAAGGCTGTTCTTGTGGAATTGGCAAAGTGATATTTGGAAGCCCATAGATGGCTATGGTGAAAAAGGAAATATCCTAAGATAAAAACCGAGAAGAAGCTTTCTGAGAAACTGCTTTGTGTTCTGTTAGTTAATCTCACAGTGTTACCGCTTTCCCCTCAAGAAGCCATTCAGTAAGACTGTTCTTGTGAAATTTTCAAAGTGATATTTGGAAGCCCATAGTGGGCTATGGTGAAAAAGGAAATATCTTCCGTTAAAAACTGGAAAGAAGCTTTCTGAGAAACTGCTTTGTTTTCTGTTAATTCATCTCACAGAGTTACAGCTTTCCCCACAAGAAGCCTTTCGCTAAGACTGTTCTTGTGGAATTTGCAAAGTGATATTTGGAAGCCCATAGAGGGCTATGGTGAAAAAGGAAATATCCTAAGATAAAAACTGGAAAGAAGATTTCTGAGAAACTGCTTGTGGTCTGTTAATTCATCTCACAGAATTACAGCTTTGCTCTCCAGAAGCCTTTCGCTAAGACTGTTCTTGTGGAATTTGCGAAGTGATTTTGGAAGACCATAGATGGCTATGGTTAAAATGGAAATATCCTAAGATAAAAATAGAAAAGAAGGTTTCTGAGACACTGCCTTGTGTTCTGTTAGTTCATCTCACAGAGGAACAGCTTTTCCTTCAAGAAACCGTTCACTAAGACTGTTCTTGTGAAATTTGCAAAGTGATATTGGAAGCCCATAGAGGGCTATGGTGAAAAAGGAAATATCTTCAGTTAAAAACTGGAAAGAAGCTTTCTGAGAAACTGCTTTGTGTTCTGTTAATTCAACTCACAGAGTTACAGCTTTCCCCTCAAGAAGCCTTTCGCTAAGACTGTTCTTGTGGAATTTGCAAAGTGATATTTGGAAGCCCTTAGAGGGCTATGGTGAAAAAGGAAATATCCTAAGATAAAAACTGAAAAGAAGCTTTCTGAGAAACTGCTTTGTGTTCTGTTAATTCATCTCACAGAGTTACAGCTTTCCCCTCAAGAAGACTTTCGCTAAGACTGTTCTTGTGGAATTTGCAAAGTGATATTTGGAAGCCCATAGAGGGCTATGGTGAAAAAGGAAATATCTTCCGTTAAAAACTGGAAAGAAGCTTTCTGAGAAACTGCTTTGTGTTCTGTTAGTTCATCTCACAGAGTTACAGCTTTCCCTTCAAGAAGCCTTTCACTAAGACTGTTCTTGTGGAATTTGCAAAGTGATATTTGGAAGCCCTTAGAGGGCTATGGTGAAAAAGGAAATATCCTAAGATAAAAACTGAAAAGAAGCTTTCTGAGAAACTGCTTTGTGTTCTGTTAATTCATCTCACAGAGTTACAGCTTTCCCCTCAAGAAGACTTTCGCTAAGACTGTTCTTGTGGAATTTGCAAAGTGATATTTGGAAGCCCATAGAGGGCTATGGTGAAAAAGGAAATATCTTCCGTTAAAAACTGGAAAGAAGCTTTCTGAGAAACTGCTTTGTGTTCTGTTAGTTCATCTCACAGAGTTACAGCTTTCCCCTCAAGAAGCCGTTCGCTAAGACTGTTCCTGTGGAACTTGCAAAGTGATATTTGGAAGCCCATAGAGGGCTATGGTGAAAAAGGAAATATCTTCCGTTAAAAACTGGAAAGAAGATTTCTGAGAAACTGCTTTGTGTTCTGTTAATTCATCTCACAGAGTTACAGCTTTCCTCTCAAGAAGCCTTTCGCTAAGACTGTTCTTGTGGAATTTGCAAAGTGATATTTGGAAGCCCATAGAGGGCTATGGTGAAAAAGGAAATATCCTAAGATAAAAACTGAAAAGAAGCTTTCTGAGAAACTACTTTGTGTTCTGTTAATTCATCTCAAAGAGTTACAGCTTTTCCCTCAAGAAGCCTTTCGCTAAGACTGTTCTTGTGGAATTTGCAAAGTGATATTTGGAAGCCCATAGAGGGCTATGGTGAAAATGGAAATATCCTAAGAGAAAAACCGAAAAGAAGCTTTCTCAGAAACTGCTTTGTTTTCTGTTAGTTCATCTCACAGAGTTAGAGATTTACCCTCAAGCATCCGTTCACTAAGACTGTTCTTGTGGAATTTGCAAAGTGATATTTGGAAGACCATAGAGGGCTATGGTGAAAAAGGAAATATCTTCAGTTAAAAACTGGAAAGAAGCTTTCTGAGAAACTGCTTTGTGTTCTGTTAATTCAACTCACAGAGTTACAGCTTTCCCCTCAAGAAGCCTTTCACTAAGACTGTTCTTGTGGAATTTGCAAAGTGATATTTGGAAGCCCTTAGAGGGCTATGGTGAAAAAGGAAATATCTTCCGTTAAAAACTGGAAAGAAGCTTTCTGAGAAACTGCCTTGTGTTCTGTTAATTCATCTCACAGAGTTACAGCTTTCCCCTCAAGAAGCCGTTCACTAAGACTGTTCTTGTGGAATTTGCAAAGTGATATTTGGAAGCCCATAGAGGGCTATGGTGAAAAAGGAAATATCTTCCGTTAAAAACTGGAAAGAAGATTTCTGAGAAACTGCCTTGTGTTCTGTTAATTCATCTCACAGAGTTACAGCTTTCCCCTCAAGAAGCCTTTCGCTAAGACTGTTCTTGTGGAATTTGCAAAGTGATATTTGGAAACCCATAGAGGGCTATGGTGAAAAAGGAAATATCTTCCGTTCAAAACTGGAAAGAAGCTTTCTGAGAAACTGCTCTGTGTTCTGTTAGTTCATCTCACAGAGTTACATCTTTCCCTTCAAGAAGCCTTTCGCTAAGGCTGTTCTTGTGGAATTGGCAAAGGGATATTTGGAAGCCCTTAGAGGGCTATGGCGAAAAAGGAAATATCCTAACATAAAAACTGACAAGAAGGTTTCTGAGAACCTGCTTTGTGTTCTGTTAATTCATCTCACAGAGTTACATCTTTCCCTTCAAGAAGCCTTTCGCTAAGGCTGTTCTTGTGGAATTGGCAAAGGGATATTTGGAAGCCCATAGAGGGCTATGGTGAAAAAGCAAATATCTTCCGTTCAAAACTGGAAAGAAGCTTTCTGAGAAACTGCTCTGTGTTCTGTTAATTCATCTCACAGAGTCACAGCTGTCCCCTCAAAAAGCCTTTCGCTAAGACTGTTTTTGTGAAATTTGCAAAGTGATATTTCAAAGCCCTTAGAAGGCTATGGGAAAAAGGAAATATACTAAGATAAAAACTGAAAAGAAGATTTATGAGAAACTGCTTGTGTTCTGTTAATTCATCTCAAAGATTTACAGCTTTCCTCTCAAGAAGTCTTTCGCTAAGACTGTAGTTTTGGAATTTACAAAGTGATATTTGGAAGCCCATAGAGGGCTATGGTGAAAAAGGAAATATCTTCCGTTCAAAACTGGAAAGAAGCTTTCTGAGAAACTGCTCTGTGCTCTGTTAATTCATCTCACAGAGTTACATCTTTCCCTTCAAGAAGCCTTTCGCTAAGGCTGTTCTTGTGGAATTGGCAAAGGGATATTTGGAAGCCCATAGAGGGCTATGGTGAAAAAGGAAATATCTTCCGTTCAAAACTGGAAAGAAGATTTCTGAGAAACTGCTCTGTGTTCTGTTAATTCATCTCACAGAGTTACATCTTTCCCTTCAAGAAGCCTTTTGCTAAGGCTGTTCTTGTGGAATTGGCAAAGGGATATTTGGAAGCCCATAGAGGGCTATGGTGAAAAAGGAAATATCTTCCGTTCAAAACTGGAAAGAAGCTTTCTGAGAAACTGCTCTGTGTTCTGTTAATTCATCTCACAGAGTTACATCTTTCCCTTCAAGAAGCCTTTCGCGAAGGCTGTTCTTGTGGAATTGGCAAAGGGATATTTGGAAGCCCATAGAGGGCTATGGTGAAAAAGGAAATAACTTCCGTTCAAAACTGGAAAGAAGCTTTCTGAGAAACTGCTCTGTGTTCTGTTAGTTCATCTCACAGAGTTACATCTTTCCCTTCAAGAAGCCTTTCGCTAAGGCTGTTCTTGTGGAATTGGCAAGGTGATATTTGGAAGCCCATAGAGGGCTATGGTGAAAAAGGAAATATCTTCCGTTAAAAACTGGAAAGAAGCTTTCTGAGAAACTGCTCTGTGTTCTGTTAATTCATCTCACAGAGTTACATCTTTCCCTTCAAGAAGCCGTTCGCTAAGGCTGTTCTTGTGGAATTGGCAAAGGGATATTTGGAAGCCCATAGAGGGCTATGGTGAAAAAGGAAATAGCTTTCGTTGAAACCTAGAAAGAAGCTTTCTGAGAAACTGCCTTGTATTCTGTTAATTCATCTCAAAGAGTTACAGCTTTCCCATCTAGAAACCGTTCACTAAGACAGTTCTTGTGAAATTTGCAATGTAATATTTGGAAGCCCTTAGAGGGCTATTGTGAAAAAGGAAATCTCTTCACTTTGAATCTGGAAAGAAGCTTTCTGAGAACCTGCTTTGTGTTTTGTTAATTCATCTC